>JARJDW010023520.1:0-13634 GCA_030264715.1 Adinopsis sp. GC000173 | reverse complement strand
TCAATACTGTCATAAAAATTCGTCAAACCGGCCGTTTTATGATAGTTGGGTGTACTCAATCGTCAAACGAACCACCCGTTTTTTGACCGTGGCTGGATAATTGTTCTCTCCACTGTATAACGTTATTTAATCCAAATATTTCGTTGCAACTTTCAAATAATCTTTAAATTTCAATACACTTATATTCTACTAATCAGTAGCTTAGCCATTCCCGTCATATTAAATATACTACTTATATAGAAAAATCATAGCAGTAGGTCATGCTCAGTGCACAAATCTCTAAATCCCCTTAGGCGGCTATGATGTGTATATTCGTCATGGGTTATTGAATTGCGTAATGTTTATGACAGATATATACAATCATGTTTGGTTAGGTGCAGTACCATTTTTTAATTTCCTTAAAATTAATATTGAATAGTTATTTAGTTATTATATAGTTATTTTTCATATGATATTTTAATTGTCCAAGCCGCATTTAAGTATCTTAAAGAGTCTACACTGTAGACTTTAATAGTTAAAGCACTGTCTGGCGATTGTAACTTGATTACCCTCCTCAGACAAGCAACCAATTTATTTTATATGCTACTGGATTTCAGTTGATATCTTATCAATTTCATTAAAATCAAAAAAATGTATGTATAATTTAATATTACATAAATATAATTAGATAATCATACAAAAAACATTTACTTTTCGAACAAATATCTTGTGTAAACTCGAGAATTTCGTCAAAGTATGATTGTTGTTAAGTTTTAACGGAAAAAGCTGATGTTTGAGTTTAGAGCATTTACCCCACACACAGTTTACACAAAAAAAAACTGCAAACATTGAACTTATCCTAAAAAAAATTCTACAGGGCAAGTTTACTATAAATTGCGAAAAATGCTTACACACCACCCTAATCGAAAACTTTTTTAATTTAATCGAATGCCGTTTAAATGTTATTTAAATCGCGCCAAGTTTTCATGAATAGTCATCAAGCAAGAACAACCACGTTTCACTTCGTTATAATACTACTTAGATAATTTAAACAAACAATGAGTGATTAATCGAAAACAATGAGCAACTTGTTTAGTCTTATTAAAACATGAAATATTTATGAGGATTTATATAGTAACAATGTATAAATTTATACATGCGTATATCTCGTTTATTACCTATTAACACTATTTTAGATGTGTTGTTCATAATTTATTACATAAAAGCATTTTTAATTAATATCGTAAAGCTTTCAAAATACATATAGTCTATGTCATAATAGATAGCAAATAATAAAAAAATGTATACATTCCCGCATAACACAAATAAAAAATGATAATTACAACCACATTTAACATGTGTTTCAATTATCGATTAGATAAAAAACGAATTTCATTATTTTAAATTCTAAAATTATAACATGAATTCATTTTCATAATACATATTTAAATAAATGTTTTTTGCATACAATTGTTGCTATATTTAATTTTTGTGTAATCAATTGAACTTTTAATTAAATTTATTCGATCGGTTTGAAATTATATATATTGAAAAAAAACTATCAAAACTTCTTGCTACATTAAAAAATAAATTTTTAATTAACAAAGTTTCATCTGTACATTCCGCAACATGAAAAACTTTTGCTATGTGCGTTTCAACTTTTTTTCTATGTGGTCGGGTTTTTTTTGCAATCGTATCAAAGTACAACACAGGTTTTTTTCTGTAATATACAAACTAATCAAAATAAATAATTGCCATATAATTGGTTGGTGTAAATTAACTAAAAAATGACGTTTTTTTAGATGTTACAGACAAATTAAATGGATGTTTTGTTACGTGTTAATCCTCTGTTTAAATATACATAATAAATGTTTTATCTATACAACACGTCTCATATTTTAAGCATTAGACATTAATAATAAAAATTCATTGTTATATATAATTATGTCTACGACAGGATTGTTGGATATAAAATATATTAAATAATAATTGCAATAAAACATTCGATTTGTCTGGTGCCGTTTTCACAAAAAATCGCTAAATTTTCGAGTAAAACAAAAATGGCAATGCTCTATTTTGAAGGTTTTCAAGAACGTTTTATTACTATTAAATCATATTTTTCCTTCATCCTAGGAGATCCAGCTAAATTTTTGAGTATTTATTAAGAATTATATTTTATTCCATTGTTTTTACAGTGCATTATCTTTTAATCAGTATGAATTTAATTTTATCTACACTAGTTACGTTGAGCAATAATAACAAAAGCAGTAAAATATATAAAATACGCAAAATAATAAAAATTGTATTACTCTAGCTATAATATTTGTTATAATACAATATAATTTTCGAGTTTTATTCATTTCCCCAGAGTATTTAAGGTAAGAAATTCTCGCAAAAACATAGCCATAGGCTAATCGCAATATTATTTTTATTAAGCATAAAAGAGAAAATTGTGTATCGAATAATTCAATTTTAGATTTACTATTATCGCTGTCACCCTTTAAATGTTTTCAAACTTCTTAACAATTTGTCTATTAAAAATGTACTTTATGAAAATGGGATGAAATATTAAATATACCTAACATAATTTTATCATTTCGATCACAAAGTATAATATTATTTATAATAATAAATTACAGTATATAATCACTCATAAACCTATTAATCTTGTGCTACGATAGCGTTAAACGAATACTTTTAGTTTTAATTAATTAACGTAATAACTTTTACCATGTAATAACAACAATAAAAATGAGCATTTAGTTTACTTGCTGGCTAATTCATTTAACTCAGAAATGCATGACATTTGCGCTAATTTGATCAATATTACATCACACTCAATATATAGATGAATTTATCGCAAATACATTAATCAATAAAACAATGCAGCAATTAATAAATTAGTACTAATTATAATTTAATATACGTACAATCACTTTACTCGCACCGATAATACAATATATCAACAATGAATTGTTCGGCACAATTAACAAGTTACGATTATACAACACTTCTTTTCGTGCTAATCTTTTCAAGAGAATGATAAAAATGTCAAAAAGTATTTTATTTTTTTGATGTTGCGATAATAATAAAATAAGCCGAGCGTGATGGTGCGAATTAAAATAGATTCTTCGATTAATTAATTTATTAATAGCCTCTCTTGTAACGCAAAAACAGTTTAATTCTAAATTCATCATTAAAAATAGGTTAATTATTCTAAATATACGTAACGACGCTTTATATTTGCGTTCGTCCTTTGCTGTGCGAATAAAATGCTATTATTTGAAAATAAAGACGACGGCAGGCAACAACGTGTAATGTTATAATTTTGTTTTTCGCATTATCAAGACGTCTAATTGGAGAGAGAAGAAACGTTAAAAATAGATATTAATTTAATAATGGTTATTATATATCAATTTCCATCATCAATTAGCTATTTTTATAAATAATACTATAATATTATATCAGGTATACAATATTTAATTAATTTAGATTGATGTAAAGTGCATCCAACATTTTAAAATGGATTTTTCTATTCGCAACGCCGAGCCTTTTCAAAGGAAACAAGATTTCTCTTATTGATTTAACAAAAAGGCCAGAAAGCACTATAAAAGTAAAAAATAGATAAAGCTAACAAAGTTGTGCTAAATTCTTTGGCTGTAACCTACGTTCCAAGCTACAAAGCGCTTCGCCTTTTTTGCGGAGAAATATAATCTCTAGCAACGCGGCTGACTAGTAACGAGACGCAGAAAAAAACCCTAAAATGACATGTTTTTCTATGTTGACAACAAAAACACCGTTCATTCGTGCAATAAACAAAATTGATGATTATTCCTCAAACAATCTGATCATTATTTGTAATTGAAATCTACGTAATGTTTGTTTATGTGTAAACGAAACCAACAAATGTGTATTAATCTCCCACACACGAATATCATTTCTGTTTAGTTACGCCACTAAAACTCGCTGTACAATAATACAATATTAATGCAATAAGTAAATGTTCTACTATACTGAAAAATTGAGAAATTATTCGTATACAATTACTAACATAAATTATAAATATTGCAATATCCAAAATAACACATTTCACATAATATCATAATCATAAATTCAAGGTGACATAATTTCTGCTGTCATAAATTATTTAAATATGGAGCTTTAATTAAAACTAAATGTTTTCATTTCATTTAAAAAAAAACAAAAAATTTAATTGGAAACTAAAAACTTTCATATGCTAACCAACACAAGACGTCGCCATGAATTCAATATTAACGGGTCAGAATATTCGTACTGATAATAATAATAATAATGTTTAAATACGCGCAATGAATTAATAATTGGTTGAATGAGAGACAAAAGAATTTCATTCAATTATTGCGCTGCTTTTTATCGCAATTTCCTACCAATGGAGATAAATAATCAAATGTTCGTTACGATATATTTATGTATATATTTAGAATAAATTATTTTTGGAATGATTTTCGAATATGTGGTTATTATTATTAATATGTTTACTCAATTCTTTGTAGAAAATATTGCGTAGTAGATTAACAAAGAGCGTTTTTTGTGTGTATGTGTGTAATAAAGCGCACAATTTTTATTCAATTTGAATCCTTAATGGAAAAATCCATAAAAGAACTAAAAATATCATTTTCTATGCAAGATTTTTATCTATAATTAACAAATTTAATTCGTGTATTGAAAATTTGAAATGTGTGCGCTGTACTGATTGTTTTTTTGTTGTTGTTGTAAATCTAATTATAAGTGAATAAAATAAATGTTACGTACCGCATTATCTGGATGGAATATGTAGGAAGCTGGCGAATTATCGACGATGATTATTTGTTTGAGTTCACGTCCTAACTTATTAAGATCTTTAACGTAATTGCCCCTATGGAAGACACAACTTTCGCGAAATAAACGTGCCCGAAATACGCCCCATCGATCGAGCAAATCGGCAACTGGATCGGCGTATTTTGCTAATGATGCAGTAAATAAAACACATTCGTATAATTCACCCATTCGTTTTAAAAATTCATCGACGTGCGGCCGCTTCAGTACGTACACCTGATGTACGGTCCCATCAATTTCCACTGGCACTATAAAATCGGCGTTATTTATCGGCTAAAAGAAAGAGATGCATCGTATGTGTTTAGATGGATGTACAAGTTATTAGGCTGAAAATGGATTACTTTGAAGCTGCTATGCACAAGTGTTTCGTCCAAATCGATAACCATACATTTCTTATGCATATCCTGATGTTTTACGGGCGGTAGTAGAAACTTCTTTTGCAATTCGTAGATGATCTCTCTCTCGATGAGATCGTTCGAATTTGTGTAGTTTTTATCCTTGTTTCGTCCCAAACAGCATAGCAATGATCGAAGAAAACCATTTTTGGCTTTCTTCGGTTGTTGAGATTCCGATATGTAATTTTCATTATGTGGTAGTGTTCCTACAATTGAACAATTCCAATTAGAACCAGTCATCAAATAATTAGCACATACTAAATTGCTTAATCAAATTTTACATGTACAAAAAAATGAACAATATATATGCATGTGTATGTATGTGTGTATGAGTGTCTGTATCGGTGTATTAATAAATCACATTGTTTCTTTCACATAATTATTATGAAAAATGTGAAAGCTCCTTAAAAAACAAATGACAGTTCGTTTAGAGTTAAAAGAGGTCATACAGGTGTGTTCATTTACATATTCATTAAAAAATGATTTTGGATTGTTTGGATCTTGTATTGTTGAGGCGCATATTTGCAAGGAATTTAAAAATGTGATTATTCAATCCCAGGGTCGTACTCAAGGTTAGCTGGTCCAGGCGCCGTTCTGCTTTTGTTTACCATGTTTACCTATCTATGCTGCTGCTGTTGCATTCGATATACACGCCTACATCCCAACATCCAAATGGTCAATACAATACCTTAGATAGCATCATTAATCCGTCCAATTGAGACACAAATTTTTCCTAAATCTACTCTTACACACAAACATTATATGCATATTTTTATTATGTTCATTATCATCCAGTTACCAAATCTATCTGTCACTTGTTATTTACCTTTTTCGGGTGGATAACTGTTCAACTGTTCGTTGTCGCGTGACACTTGTGTGATAATGGACGAAGCGTCCATTTATTCATTTGTTTTATCCCTTCGTATTGTTATTTAGCCGTTTCGAAATACTACAACTTAAAATTCACTACAAAAAATAAATGTTTTAAAACACCTTCGCAAAATGGCAGATGCTAGTTTTAATTTTTGTCGCCATATTGAAATTGCCTCTACCTTTTTTATCGACTTTGCATTCACCATTTTTGGCGCTGAATTTGAATTGAATCAAACTAGTATTCGAATTGGAATATTTATTTGATACTTTTTATACAAGCTGCTTATCAAATAATAATTCTATTGTTTTAGTATTTTACAAAAATTCTCATTAATCATTCGATTTTTCATTCATAAGTTATTTTCTTTTGTATAAAGTTAATTATTATCAAAAATTTTACATTCAAATTGCACATTTTTATCATTTTATATTTACATAATGTGCATTTATAAAACAAAGAGGTAAAATGAGGCCTAAAATACAACATAAGACATTAAAATTTTGCTCAAATTGTAAAAATTAAAACGTAATACCACTGAAGTGATGTATTGTTTATGTAACGATAAAAATTACCTATTTTAATATTTTTTTGTATACTATCACATTATTCATTTGTATTCAGTTCATTTATTGTATGCGATCCTAATTATATCCGTTAATCATTTATTTTTAAGAAGCATATGTCGTCGGGATAATCGTCCACAAAACATACCAAGCACAAATATTGTACCGAAAAGCATCATTATCATTAAGAAAAAGTGATGTTTCGCTGGTGACTCAACAACTTGGACGTATAATTCGCGTATATCAGCTGGTGGTATTAACTGTAAACAAAAAAAAACAGTAATTAGCATAAACATTACAATGTTTGATATCGTTTGCTTTAAATTGACTTATTGTAGATGTATTAACAATTGTAACTTTTTACAAATCATTAACCAAAAATAATTGTTTTCGCACAGATTAGATAAAATAGTAAATATAGATTTTATTAACTCATAAAAAAGTCATTTTCACAAAATATAATATTCCTTGCTATAAATTAGAAATGCTAAAAGTAAATGCTAAAATTTATTCGTAGATCAAAATTTAATCAGGTAATGGTTGAATTTGACAAATTTTACTGCATAATGGCATCATCAAAATCGCTCGAAATTTGTTAAAATTTAATGCAGAAACATCAAATTTGTGCCTATCTTGCCAAACTATTTGCTTTAGGTAAAAAGTTGATAGAAAAATAAAAAATCAACAAAAATCAGAACAAAAGCGCATTAGTTTTCAATTTATCCAAAATTTTATGTCTAACAAAAACCTACAAATATTAAAAATGTTAGTTAGATACATTAAAGTTTTGAATACTTCTAAATACAATTTGTTGGGCAGAATGGTAGATATTCGAATGTCGCATTTCAATCTGTCAAATTTCATTAGATTATGCAAGTTGCCTACATTATTAATAACAACAATATATTACCATTTATTAGCATTTCTTTCTTCGCTTTGCAAAATTTTTTAAAATCATTTTCAATTCCAAACAAATTATTTTATATGTAACTACATCTTGTATATTACTTTAATTTGTTTATATATGGCACAACGTGGAATTTAGTTAAAATTGTATAGCCAAAAATACAAATGCCAAAATAATAAAACGTTGATTGATTGATTAGATAGTATTTACGTCAAATAGAACTTACTTCAGCTGCATTTTTGTACATATCTAACCGTTTGGTAAGCATATTTTGACAATTCGTCTGTAGATGCTTTGTTTTATCCTCCATAATTAGCTTCAAACATTTTAAATCTAAAAAAGAGCATAGTTTAATAAAATTATTACACTTGAATCATAGACATTCTTACGTCTGCCATTTCCTTGCGGAACATTGTTGCAGTAAGTGAGCAAATCTAACGCACAAGTCTGTTGTAGCAATGGATCTACCTGAATATCCGCTTGTGATGCTTCAATCATATTAGCAACCTCAAACTGGCATTGTCTGGTTGGTATTTTCTTATTCAAAAGTGCCATCTTAAGGCACTCTTCGGCGCTGCCCGCATCATTTTCATCACTTTGCTTACATATTGTTTCCAATTCGTCTTTGCATACCGCTCTCAGAAGTGGATTCAATTGCACATCAAGAGCTTGATCGCGCAGTATATTCGACATCTCCTTTTCACACTTGTTTGTCAGCTTCGAATATTTGAAGGCATCTTTCAGGCAGTTTATCACAGCGTCATTATTCTCCTTCTCGGGACGTGACTGGATGGCTTTTTCATGACAGAATTTATTGATATCCATTTTGCAGTTCTCCTGAAGTGTGGGATTCAATCGGTAGTCACTGTTTTGCTCAATGATGCGGTGCTTCACGACTGACAGACACTTCTTGTTGAAACCGATTTCATGTTTGTTTTTCTAAAATAAAAATTTTATGTTCAAATAAATTACTGCTATTAAAATAATTAAATGACATCACCACATCACAAGAATATATGGTATACACAAAAAATATGAAAATTAAGTCAAAATTCTATGCGGCAATGAAATAACATCAATTACAATTAGTTGAAGTGATGAAAGTTATGTGCAATTTAAGTTGCTTAATAGAAGCTAGTCCACTTCAGTCAATTTTGTATTTTCAGTACCCAGTTTATTTAAGTGATTTTAAATAAATTTAATTAATAAATATTTTAAACATTAGTTCAAGCAGTTATTTTAATTGTAAAAATATTAAATAGCGCTTTAATTAATAACATATTGTTTAAGTAACAAATATATTTTGTTGTGTTACGCGAATACAAACAATGCTAATCAATTTTCGACACTTTCGTATTTTCACTGCTTCCATGAGATAAATACATGTTTGGAGCAAATTATATATTGTTGCACGATACAAAACAAATATCAGGATGTTATTGTAATAAAAGCAAGTCATTGCTAATAATCGTGGAAATTGTTGTAAAATAGAAATAATATGTTTGTGGCATGCAATTTAATTTGAAATCAAAATTCAATTAAATATTTGAATGCATACTTACTTTGAGACATTCTAACACTTGACTAGGTTCCGTTTTTGGACAGAACATTTGTATAGTATCCGCACACATCGTCATCAAAGCGTAATCCACACTATTATCGCTAATTTCTTGTTTCTTGACTTTGAAAAGTTCAATTTGGCACGACTTGGTTAAATCCTTTTCGGAAGTTGCTTGAAGACATTCTAAGACCTATAAAACAATAACAAATAAAATAACCAAATAGATTCATCTATGATCATGGATGCTAATATCATTTGCAAGCATAGTTTTTTGTTAAAAATATTGCAGTTCTTAAGAAAACTTAGTATGTATTGTAATATCCGGTTAGAAGCGGGTCTAAATTTTTAAAAGACTTTATTGTAAAAACAATGTCAGAAAGCTGTGATTTTGCATGTAATCAACTTTCTCGAAAAAAACATTAACGAAATTCTAATATTTATAAATTGTTCATTTTAGTTCTCGTGGATAAGAAGTCTTTAATACCAAGAAGCGGTAAATATAACTAATTTGGTATAAATTGAACATAAAAATGTTAGAAATAAACATATTTACCTGAGCAGAACCTGGTTCGACGTTCCTACAAAATTTGTGAATATCGTCCGAGCACGCGCTTACCAATCTCGTATCGAAATTAATATTTTCACGCTGTTGGTATAATTGAGCTTTTAATTGCTGCCGACACTCCTTCTGCACATCGCTTTTAATACCGGCGATCGTATCGTTCGTCACCTTCTCGCTCAAGCAGGCAATGACCGCTGCCTTGGACCTGGCCGTTTTGCAGAAACGCATCGCATAATTCTTGCACGCCGCTTTGAATTTGAACGAGAAACGATAGTCTTTCAATGAGATTAGTTGGAAATGCTCAATGCTAATACGACATTTATTATTAGCTCTAACTAGCGGATCGTTTTTATGTGCGATGAGACACTCCATGACGCTGCCCTCGTCGTGCTTCGAATCAGCCGGACAGAGAGTCTGCATAATTTTTTTGCAATACGTTGTAATATATGGATTCAGATCAATATTTTGCGCTTCCTGTTCCGTGTAATGCTCAATCTCATCCTGACATTTATCTTTCAACTTATCGAAATTGTCTTGCAGACAGAGCATTTCCTCACCTTTTTGCGTTTTATCGGAACAGTGCATTGCCAAATCGTCCAAGCATACGTCTTCAATTTGCGGCAGCAAATCGACGCTAATGGCCCGTTGTCGCATCACACGCTTAATTTGATCGAAGCATTGCTCTTGCAATTGCATCGCCTTATCCTCGTGATATGCATAACGATAAAGGCAAGGCAGAATAAGCCGGCCGTTGTCGGGGTCGTAGTTGTGCGAATCGTCCCAGTTATTGCTGACATGACAAAGGTTCCTCGCGTCTTCGTTGCAAGCCCGATACAATTGCGGATCGAGTTTAAAGTCTCTGGAAACGAAGTATTCGATTTGAATGACAGCGTCCTCGCATTCCTCCGTCATATGGTCGGCGCCAATATTATCCATCAAGCAAGATATGACGCGGGCATCGCCGCCATGGACGCCTTTACATGCGACCTGAACGACTGGACTGCAGGCTTCTTTCAAAACAGGATCTACGCGCCAATCTTCGCCGGCGTTCGTATTCTTAATCAATGTTTCCAGCTGGAAATATAAAACTTAATTAAATTGCCGTTTAAATTAATAAGCTAATTACAAAAAAAAATCAAGGTGATCAACAGTATGGTTTTACGAGTTTTTGCAGACATAAAAATCATATTACAGGGAATTTTTATTTTAAATTTCAATTTAAGCATTTATTTTAAAGTCTATTTCTACACGAAATAGGATATTAAATGGTTTGTGTTTTAATGAAATTAAAAATATAAGTACATCACAAACAGTGGAATCTTGGTTATCGACAGCCAGTGGTGTAACTACAAAGTCGCAAAAAGACGCATTGCTTCGGCGTTCGTCAATGTTATGGGCCCTTAGACTTTCGAATTATTTAATTGTATTAAATTTCTGAGCTGGAATAGTAGAGTATCAAGTTTATTGTTTTACTGGATGCGTATTGAAATACAACGGAAAGGGAAAGGGAAAGTTTCAAAATTTTGCTTTTGGGTCCAATTTTTCTAGTTGCGTCATTGTCAACAGCTTTGGTCATCGGCGATTTTGGTTTTCGATGATATTTTTAAGTTCAGAGGTAAAAAATTAACTACAAACAAGTCACATATTTAAGATAACGTAGTTGCTGTTCCCCCGTTAATGTATGCTTTTCTAGTCGTAAATAATAATAGACAGATAGATAGAATAATTGAGCCATTTTGAACCAGCAAGGCGACTCATTAGTTGACATTAAAGTGTAAATTAATAAATATATTAATCTAAGGACAAATTAAACGATTTGCACTTAAATCGATAATTTGAACATATTTTTATAATCCACTGGCACAAATTTGATTAGTTTTCTTTTTCCAGAGTGGACTTCAGCCGTTTTCAAAATATGTAAACGTGTCATAAATTTTCATAAAAATCAGTTCAATTTTCTGACCAATAAACTACTTTATCACCTTTTTTTAAAACCTTTTATCTTAATTACAATTATTCGTTCATGCATAAATAAAAGCGACTATTAAATACAACTTTGTTATAAAAAACAGTCCGAGTAATCATCGTATATTTTTAGATGTTCGCATGTAGTTACATAAAAAGTAAACTTTACGGTTTATTGATCGAAAGTAAATATTTTAAACTTTCGATTATTTAGATTAAACCAATCATCATGACATGACTTACTTTGCATATAGTGATAAGCAAAATAAACATGTATGTATGCATGAGGATTGTAAAGTACTTCAATTATAATAACATTAAATTTAATAAAAATTGTGCGTGTTACTTCTTTACGTTCAATTACCTAACGCATGTTATGTTATCTTTATTATGAAAAATTGTAGTATTTTTAAAAACTCCTGCAGCAATTAGCTAACAGACCATTAAACAAATTATGTAAGCATTATTTTAAAAAAATAATGTTTTAATGAACTTTTCACCAAAATTATAAAATATTTTTGTATTGGGCCGTATTTAATTTTTCACATAGCAAATGTCACATTGGCAATTAGTAAAATCTAGTAATTAGGAAATTTAATTAAATTGTACTTCTATTGTAACCTATTTTCAAAGTTTTTAAAGCGGTGGCTATTTATTAGTTAATTATAACCGAACAGACTGTGAATATTAAGAATAATATTGACGTGGTAATAGTGACATGTGTACTACATGTTATCAGTTATGATAATTTCCGGGATCTCATATCAGATATTGACACACTAATATCTACAATAGTAGTGGAGGTTTTTCCATTGTTTTAAGAAAACAAAAACTGTTCCGATTAAACACTATCAGTGAAATCATATTAAAATTGAGATTGAACTCTCTGGCATCAGTGATTCCCAAACTGTGTTCATCGGAGTACTGGTGTCCGGTATAAAGTTACCCAGTATTTCACGAATAATTAATAATAAAATACTAATTTATGGGTCTAATATTATATGAAATAATAACATTTCCTGCTTGTACTCTTTCATTCGTAATCGTATATTATCTAATTAGACATTCCAATGAACTGTCAAATGGCTACAAAAAAGCCGAATATTAGGACATTGCGTTCTCAGAATTTACGATAATACACACATTACAAACCGATTTGAATAAATATTAATTAATTTATCAATACTGATACAATCGCACAGCAATAAGAGCCATTAAACTAATATAGATTTAATGACGAAATAAGTAAATAACAATTACTAGCAATATCAAGAAATGTAATCGAAATACATATTATATATAATAATAACATAATACATATATGCATTATGAAATAAGTAATAATCGTGTTCAATGTGGTTTTATTATAAAATTACTAAGAAAGTCCAGTATTATAGATAAATATATTATTAAACGTCTTTATCAGGAATATGTTCCACATAATGATATTGAAATATACCACAACGTGTTATTTTTAGAAATATAGAATGTATGTGCATTTTATAAATTCAGTAAGCTCGTCTATTGCAGCTGTAATGTAATAAAAGTAATGAGGATAGATGAATCATAAAACATTTGTCTAATTTATTTTCAGATTCGCTTCGCCATTTCCCTCACGTTTGTTTTACAATCGAGTATGCAAATTCTACGATTAATGTTATTGAACATCAATTCTCATCTGCGTTCAATGCACTCACAGTAAATAATTCTTAGATTTTCCTAAAAAATGCTACTTTTTCAAGCTAAAAATGTGCTTTATTTAAATTTTAGTACTAAAAAAAATTCTGATTTCAAATTAATTTTTATTTAAAAAAAAAATGGTTTCCAATCTATCTAGTTTGATTTAGCGTTTTATGATATTAGAATAAAATGGTAAATAGGTAATGTGACTAGAATTCCCATCTTAAATTAGCTTGTCCCACATTAACCACTGCCCCATATTAGATATTGTGTTTATATTGTTAAATTTTCTTT
>JARJDW010023516.1:0-225142 GCA_030264715.1 Adinopsis sp. GC000173 | reverse complement strand
TAATAAGTGATCTGCAGAGCGTTTGGTAATTTATGGTGGTTTTAACGCAGGTAGACAAAATTCAATAAGGCCATGCAATATTTGCCGTGTTCGGGTTGGCCTTTGCAGTATAGTACATTTTGGCTTTATAACCATTATCAAAAGTTAAATATATTCAAAGTTTTAAAAAAAAGTTCACCAAGTGATAAACATGACTTTAAAATTTATTATTTCTTATAGTCTCACATTGATGGAATATTGATTAATACTAATATGTTTTATATAATATATTCTAATGAATGATAACTCAAAAATTAAACAACGCAGTTGTGATAATTTTAAATAATATGTAATTTCATTTCATATTTAGACTTTTATTCCGCCACTATGAGGTGAAAGATTGAAGATCTTTTGTTGATTACTCAAATAATACAGAGCGGTTAACTCTGATATATAATTATATAATATGATAATTAAATTATAAGATGAAAAATATTCGAAAACATATTTACAGAGATCTTATGTTGGTCGAATATTGATTAATACATACTAATATTACGTATGTTATTATATTTTTTCAAGTTACCTACGCCAAGCTGCAAATATTTTATATTCAGGAGGGTAAGCATTTAATCGTTTTCACATGAGTAATCAATGAATGGAAAAACAAATTTGCTTCAAGTGCATAATCGCATTTTTAGTACATATTAACCTCTCCCGCTTTACGAAACTCAATTTTGCATTTTTATATATTTCGCCACTCGTATTTTATTAGATGGCTATTTTAATATACACAACGTATAATTGTAATAATCTACTTATAGGTTGTGTACGTCCGACAATTGTAAAATATCTCAATGACGAATATTATTTCAATACTTGTGAAATTGAATAGGAACCGTAGTAGAAATAGAAACGTTTTAATCAGTTTAATATGCTATTTCTATTCTGATACACATTCGTGATAATAGATCGGTTTTTACAAAAATAGAATCTGTATAGAAATATTTCATTATTACAGTTGGAATATTCTTTCGCTTGCTAGATTTAAATTTTGCTGCACAAAGAATTCAATAAGGAAAAAAATGATTCAATAAATAGCATTTTTCAAATTTTAATAATACACCAAATATTTTATTTACCACACACGAATTTTACATACTTTATTTTTACTGGCCCTTATTATGTTCTTAAATGTTTTAATAAAATCATTCTAGTAAAACGCGTAAAACTATGTAAATAAATTATTAAATTAACTGAATAGAATTCTGCTATTGCATTAGTGTAGCTACTCTATGAAAGATGTCTCCGTCATCGAATCAATTCGAAATCAATTTTAAATATTTAAAAGATAAAAATTCAGTAACTATTAAATTTAAATTGCGATGAATAGTCAATGTCTAGATATGTTTATCATATTAATGATATTAATGATAATGAAGCATAATTCGATCATTTTCCAGTCTTTACATATAGGACATATAGGTTTCAGGAAAAGAAATGGGATAACTTCTAGATATGCAATACTAAAGATTGTAATAAATTTACACTTTCATCTCTAGAGAATCGGAATTGGAAAAGTTAATTGAATCTAGATTTTTTAGTCAGAATTTATAATCAAGTTTTAATTGAACTGAAATTTAATAGAAAAAATAGTTATTTATAATACCTAGATTTTTGGCTTCTATATTAGATGTAATTCGTAACAGTTTGTGCAATTTGCTCTTATTTAAATTTTTTATTCAAATTTCATTAGATATAACTCAAGAATACACGAAATTAAATAAAAATAGTGGTATTCATAACAAGTTTGTAATCGTTGAAAGTGAGATTTACCCACAGATATTGTATGTATTGAAACCTTGTATACAAATAATTATACTAAGTATCAAAATAGATTGTAATTGTGCCATAATTTAAATTACACTATGATAACAAATTATAGAGAAAAGCATGATTATACCAGCATCATTCCGTTTCGCTATCATTTCTTAGATGGCGCGAACACTCGAAAAAGTTAAAGATTGTCGACTACAAAGTAATCAAGCGCGTGTACTTCTATTATAGAGTAAAATTGGTTAAAGATCTAAATCCGTAGAATTGCTAATGCGTGGTTAACAACATTGGAATAATAAGATTAAATACAGAAAATGAATATAATGATATTAGTTTTAAAATTGAACTCGCTCCCCGGGTTTAATACTTCCCAAAACTTTTATAATATTAAATTGTTCGCATACCTGAAAAAATATACTTTTATAAGGGCTTCTCTAAGTACAAAGCGTGTGGGGTTAATTACCGTTACCCTCTTAAAACTGAATGAAGTTGTTTCCGTTGGTTAATCTTATTTTTATGATTTACTTGTAACTTTCAGGTAAGGCGAACAATGATATTAAGATATTCAAGATATTATTCTAGAAATTTGTACATTCATTATGTTTGATTTGTTGCATCATTGAGAGGAATTGTTGAAAATACTTAACTCCAATTCGTTATGCGACCTGTTTTGTTGAATCAAATTGAAACAAGTATTGCGCGTTATACAACTTCTGTTAGACATACTATACGATTATGTTAAAATTAATTTTCAGAGAAAGAGAAAATTTTACAATATTCCGTATTTTCGAAAATTATTTTACTAAACATTTTTAATTATAATAGTATTTTAAAACTGCTTAGAAAATGTAAAAATAAATGAAAACATAGATCTTCAAGATAAAAATTAATTGTTTTCATGTTTGGGTATTTTCATGTTTCTAATAATTTTATACTACAATTTTAAAAACATATAAAATGTTATTTTTGCATTAAAGGCGCAAAATTGAGTATTTTTTTATTGCATGAGAATGGCGGTATATTTTGTATAATCCAAATAAAATTATACAGCATTGTGCAAGCAATACATACAATATTTTTTGTACAACTGCAATACTAAATTCAATATTAATCAAACATTGATGTAATGCTACAATATTTAGTTTGTTTGACTTGTGTTAATGGTTACCACTGTGAAAGTAAACAAGAAAATTGAAATTGCTATATTAAATTATTTTTAATTAACCTGCCGAGTGTTTTTCATTGATATTACATTTAATTTGTATTGCAAATAAATTCCGTTATTAGGTACCTATATTTTATCTAAAATATGCGACATGAAACAAAGCAAAACAGATATATGTAATGTTAAAAACTTATTACAAATCTAGCTTGTAAATGAATTAATATTGGTTATTACGTTTCGGATTACAGTATGACTGTATAAAACATAAAATGCTAAAATCTGATATTTAGTATCTACAATGTTAATATATCGAGGCTATTTTGATGATATAACTAAACTGTCACAAACTATTTATAAGTGATTATTGAATTGTGGTCTTGAATATTAGAGCATTATATAATTTTACATGAAAAACTTTTAAAATTAATTGCATTGTTGTCATCGGTAATTATCTTGCATGTAAATTTATAAAGAAAAATTCATTTTAAAATAAATAGTAACGTTTCAGTTTATTCGTTATGTGTAAGTATTTACATACTCTACTGCGATTTAGTAATCATTTTGCAAATTTTCAAATAAACAACTTTTTAACTTTTAATATTCAACTAAATATTTCAATATTACTCTGAGCCAGTATCAAGAATTTATATAAAACTTAAAAGTAAGCTATCATTTACGATTAATTCACACATTAACGAAAATTGAATTGTGTAAATATTTGAAAAACTCGAACAATGAGAATGTTAACAAGCAAATATTTACTACAGGCCACAAAAATATTACTTAATGTAAGTGTTGTTTCAATTAAACATTCAATTAATTAATTAACAGTTGCAATATTTCTGAGCGCATTTCAAGTAAGCAGCAACTAGCGTTCTAATTCATTCCGAAACAAAACTAAACAACGTTACTTAAAATTCTACGATTTATACAAAAAATGAGATAAATAACTAAATAAAATATTACGTAAGTTCAATAAAATGAACGAATTGCAAAACCATATTTACTGCATTGAAAATCAAAGCAACAACGAAAAATGTAAGTTTAACAAGTATATTTTTATTTAATGTAAATTATGTTATTATTTAGGTGAAACGACAAGTATCGATGATGCGCTAAATCAAATCGGATCCGGCAAATTCAATATATTTCTTATCATCACCGGAGGATTGAGTTTAATTGCTCTCAATTCCGAATCGTTCTCGATTGGATACCTTTTAACGCCTGCACAATGCGATTTACAGCTTACGCTAGCCGAGCAATCGCTGTTTCTATCGATACACTTCATTGGAATCTCATGCGCACAGTTTTTGTTTGGATTTTTATCGGATAATTATGGACGCCGAAGATTTTTGCTCGTTGCGCTAATCATCGCTTTTTTGACATCGATGGCAGCCAGCTTTACATATAACTTTACCGTTTTCATCATTTTACGCTTCTTAAATGGAGTTTGGTGAGTTACCGCTGCAAGCATGATGAAAGTAAAGTGTTTAGTTTAGTTGCAACCATACAATTTGTTCATCTTTCAAGTGTTGCATGTGAATCATCAGTAATCTTCGTGTACTTGAGCGAAATGGTGGGTGAGAAGTATCGCGCAAGAATTATCCTCTCTGCGTCACTCTTCATCAGCGTCGCGTTGATGGGACCAGCTCTAGTCGCTTGGTTTATCATCTCAAATGGGTATAATTGGAGATTGGCAATTTTATTCAACGCACTACCAGCGTTGCCAGCAATTATGTGCATCCTCATCCTTCCAGAAAGTCCAAAATTTCTTGTCATGAAGCACCAACACGAGCAAGCATCAGAAGCGTTACGTAAAATTGCTGCTTATAATAATCAAACCACAGAACATGTGAAATTCAAGGATGAAGTAAGAAATTCACAAGGAGTCTTTCAACAAGTTTTTCAATTGTTCAATAAACAACTTGTTGGACGGACATTTCTAATATGTACGATACATTCAGGAATATTTCTGATCTCCTGTGGCTTGTATCTTTGGTATCCGCGCATGATGTATTTAATCCAGCAAAGCGATGAAGGTACCAACATCTGTCAAGGATTGGAGCTGAGTAGTACAATCAAAGAAGAAGAAATCGATTGCAACCAGATCAACATTAACAGTGATGTTTATCTGCAAAATATCTACATTGGATTTGCCTACTTTTTAGGCTATTTATTCAACGTATTCGCAGCGCAACTTATGAATTTCAAACATATGTTATGTAAATTATTCAAATCTAATTGATATTTCTAAAGTTCTGGACAAGATTGCCCAGCACTTTGAAAATAAATACAATTAATCAAGTTGATTTCATTCTAGCTGGATTGATGTTTCTGTCGGGCTGTTCCACTCTTTTGATTATCTACACCACCGATAAACTATTAATTGACATCGGCTTCATTTTACTAATGATGCTAGCGGGAATTTGCATAAGTGCTCTCAACGCAGCAATTGTGGAAATTTATCCGACACATTTGCGTGCTATGGCTGTGTGTCTAGGAATGCTAGCCGGTCGTATTTCAACCGTAGCAATATCAAATACATTAGGATATTTAATTCAATGGTTCTGTATGGGAACGTTCTATATGTTTATAGTGATAATGATGGGTAAGCTTTTTGCAATATTCTTATAATACATTAGTAAAATATTTTTTTGCAGTTTGTAGCACGTTGGTCCAATTTTTACCTTCAAAACTCTAGCGTTTAGATAACGTCATTGTTAAATAAACATGTTTACTCAATTACAACGCATAAATTTTATTCTATAAGTGTGCAAATTTTTTATTTGAAAATAAAACCGTCAAGTGACATAACACAATATAAAAACTTATTTTATATAATTTAAATATTGATTGAAATCTATTTCAATATTTAATCTAAAAGGATCTATTGTAAATTATTTCTAATCACAGTAGTATCTTGAGATACGAGTTTAATTCGTTCCATGACCAGCCTCGTAACTCAATCAGCTCGTATTGAAAACAAAATGTAATATTAATTAATAATTGCGGCGATTTTATCGCTCGACGCAGAAACTTTTCAAATTACAGCTCGTATCTCTGAACTCACTTTGGCTCTCAAACAGAATAATAGTCTGAATCGCAGCTCGTAGCTCAAGGTTCCCCTGAAGTTTTTAAACTTTTTTCTTGAAAATATTTTATTTGCCGAAATGACGCATTATTGACCACCAATACGATAACTACTTAATTAAATTTTTTGATAGGATCTTGTGAATATTTGTACTCTAAAAATAAGCATTTATTTTTGAACTATTTCTTTGACATATTTTTTAATAAATATTGTAATTATTTTTTCAACAATTTTAAAATAGATATTACTTTGATTCAAAAAGATTTATAAAAATAACGTCTTATTTACCATCGATGCGATGCTTAATAATTAATTGAATGTTTTGATAGATTCTGGTGGAAGTTTCTAACCTATTTTGTACTTACACAGTGGATATAATGCTTCTGCTTGTTGTTTCTGACTATCAAACGAATATAACACATGCAATATATTTTTATTTAAATATTATTTACTGCATGATAATATAAATTGACAATCGTTTCTTTTATTGCTTTTAGAGTGTTGTAGAATTTAAATTCAGATCGACTGGAATTGCTGCAACTAACTTTGCAAATGTTCTCTTAGAACAACGCCGCCACCTGTGAATTAATAGTCAAACCGCAAATACAAATTTGATTTATAATAATTTAAATTAAAAATGATAGCATAATAAGTATTCATTATGATTTTCATATCGATGCTTGATATTTGTTGGTCCATGAGAATATTTACTGTTCCATGTATAAAAACTACTTCTGTGATTTAAAAATATCATCATTGAGTAGATTTTTGCTTAATATCATAATGAAGAGAATTAATTTTACAACATCAACATTAACATAATATCTATGTGTTGCAATCGTAATTTACTACTATACTAAAATTTATTTAAACACAAAAATAGACAGTATTAAAATTTTTATATTTTACGGCTGGCATAAAAACGAGATAGCAATGTGAAATATTACTCAAATTCAATACAATGAACGACTTGCATGGTCATATTTACAGTATTGAAAATAAAAACAGAGTAAAATGTAAGTGCAATTCGTAAGTTTTCTTAAAAAATATAAATTATTTTTAGGTGAAACGGTAAGTGTTGAAGAAGTTCTAAGTCAAATCGGATCCGAAAAGTTCAATCTATTACTTATCATTACTGGCGGATTGTGTTTCTTCACACTAAGTATTGAATCGTACTCAATTGGCTACGTTTTAACACCTGCACAATGCGATTTCAAACTAACGCTATCACAGCAATCCTTGTTCCTATCAATACACTTCATTGGAGTCTCATCCACACAATTTTTATTTGGTATTTTATCAGATAATTATGGACGCAGAGAGTTTCTACTTGTGGCACTCGCTGTTGCTTTTTTAACATCGATAGCATCGGCTTTAACATATAGTTTTATCATATTCTTGGTTCTGCGCTTCTTAAATGGAATTTGGTAAGTTTTAACTACAAAAATATTAATGATTTGATAAAACACACAATTTGTTCGGTTCGAGTAAAATGAAATTTCGCAATACCTATATAGTATATTTTTAAAGTAGTCAGTAGTGACGTGTTAACTTTACAGCTATTTTGCGACAAACAACTTTGCATAAGAGACATTGCAGTTGCAACAGAAAACAACGAAAATGGAAAAATGTTATTATCAATTCTAATATTAGGTTGTCTCTTAATTATGTGCGCTTCGTTACGTCCAAATTTGAATTAGCATTTACATTGTTGCCTAAAATTTAACTTGCTTTTTTATTATCTTCAAATTAGTATGTTCTATATTAATTAGAAAGACACAAAGATACGCATTGATTTTTGGGTTTAGAACAAATTTGAAAAAGACGATTCCTAGAACGGTTTATCGGTATCAAATATAAAAAAAGGAATAATTCGGTGGCAATTGATATCAAAACGTGCACAAATTTCTATGTATGTTAAATAATTAAATCACAGTGAATTTCGATTAAGTATTCTTTTGCGGAAACATTTTTCATGTGAGGTTCATTAAAATGCGAAGGAAAAATAATGATAACAGAATAATGCTGTTTTATAGACGCCTATGAAAATCATATACTTCATCATGGTAATGCCATGTTACCTACTTTTAAAAGGGATTTTAAATTCTGTCCCATTTTTTATACTCCCAACTTTCTCCAATTATAACTTAATTCTATTTTTTTTCATCTTTCAGTGTTGCATGTCTAGCATCAGTAATTGTGGTATATATGAGCGAAATGGTATGTGAAAAACATCGCCCAAGAATAATTCTTTCTGCCTCAATATTTATCAGCCTAGGAATAATTGCTCCATCACTGATAAGTTGGTATATCAACGCGCATAGACACAATTGGCGATTGGTATTCTTAAGCAATGGAATAACAGCGTTACCAGCCATTGCCTGTCTCCTCACACTCCCAGAAACTCCCAAATTCCTCATGATGAAAGGTCGTCATTTAAAAGCAGCAGATTCGTTACGCCAAATTGCTGTTTATAATAAACAATCCATAGAAAATATTAAACTCAAAGCTGAAGTTCCAAATGTAGGGGGTGCCCGGCAAGTGTTGCAACTCTTCAACAAACAATTTATTCGCCGTACAGTTTTAATATGTATACTACAATCAGGCGCTTTTCTAATCTTTTGCGGATTGTATCTTTGGTATCCGCGTATAATGTATCTAATTCAACATACCGCAAACGAAACACCTTTATGTCAAGAATTAGACTTAAACAGTACTCGTCAAAATGATGAAATCCATTGTAATCGGATTGAAATTAAGAATGATGTTTATATGCAAGGAGCCTACCTCGGATTTGCTTTCTTTTTTGGAAATATACTTAACGTCATCGCAAAGCAATTTATGAATTTCAAGCGTTTGTTATGTAAATCAATGCAATTCAATTGATACATTTAAAGTTCTGGCGAAATCTGCCAGCACTTTGAAAATGAGTATATTTAACCAACTTGATTTAATTCTAGCTGGATGCATGTTTGTGTCGGGTTGTTCCGGCATTCTGATTATCTACGCCACCGATAAAATACTAATCGACGTTAGTTTCATTTTATTAATGATGCTTGCTGGAATTTGCGTAACCACGATCAACGCAGTAATCGTAGATATCTATCCAACGCATTTGCGTGCAATGGCTGTATGTCTAGCATTGTTAGCCGGCCGTATTGCAACCGTAGTTCTTTCCAATACATTGGGATATTTAATACAATGGCAGTGCATTGGAACGTTTTACATGATAGTACTGATAATGATAGGTAAGTTTGCAAAACTTTATGTATAACATAATATTTTAACAAAATAATTTCGTAGGTTGCAGCATTTTAGTTCATTTTTTACCTTCGCACATTTAATGATTTGGTATCGTCATGCATGTTTAAAGTTAAAATCAATTGCAATTCAACGTATAACTTTATAAACTTTAATTAGAATATAAGAGAGTCAATTTTTTTATTGCATCACTTATATTTTTTATTATATAATTAATGTGTATTGCAGATCCACATGTTTTTATATTAATTTTAGTAAGTTTATCCCTGAGTATGGTCACAAATATATAGTGTCCGAAACGGCGGTATCATTTCATTCCAAAAAAATCAATCTTCAATAAGAGTTATTAAATTTCATTTATTGCCATTAGTATAGAAGTTCTCCGGATTGTTGTTGCGATAATAGCTAGTAAGTTTACTGTGCAATTGTCTCATGTTATATGAATGAAATGAATTGCGACAGATTGCAGCATTTTGGCCCGATTCTTACCTTCAAAACTAGCGATTAGATAACTTCATTGTTAAATAAACATATTTGCTTAAATGTTTAGAATGTTTAATCAATTACAATGCATGAATTTTGTTCTATAAATACGAAATGTTTTAAATTTTAATTAGGAAATAAAAACCGCCAAGTGAAGCACACATTAACATTTTTAAAAGATTAGCGAAACTCGTTAACTGACGAGTTATTCCTTTTCGAAGTCGCAGACATGACAGCAAAACAAATTACACCAACGTCATTCGAAGATGCAATCACAAAAACTGGTAAGCCAATTAGATCGATTCGGTTATCATAAAATAACTGAATTATTTTTAAATATTCTACGCTGTTTACGCTTTACTAAATATTATTATAGCAGTAATGTACAGCAGACGATATAGAAATATTATACTTTCAAATTTAAAATTTGTTTAAACTAATGATACCCTTATTACCATCAACAGGTTTTGGTCTTTATAACTTAATTCTTCTAGTAGTATGTGGCGCCTGTTTAATGTGCGTTATCATAGAAACCATGTCAATGATGTTCATCATTCCAGCAGCGCAATGCGACTTAGTACTAGATCTAACCACCAAAGGATTACTCTCTGCGATAAGCTTTCTTGGCGTCATGCTCAGCTCATACGTTTGGGGCTTCCTTGCCGATACGAAAGGTCGACGATACGTCCTAATACTTAGCATGTTCCTATCCTTCATCACATCGTTCATATCAGCTTTAATGCCAAACGCATGGATTTTTATCTTCGTACGATTCATCAATGGATTAGCGTAACAAATCAACACAAATGTTCTGTAAAGTTCTCACTAAAACAATATTATAATCTAAGAACTTTTCTGAACATTTTCGAAAAACAGTATACCGGTTCTTTTTAGAAAAAAATATTAATTTGATAATTAATCCAAAATACAAACATTTTGTTTGATATATCTTCAGGTCATTAATTAAATGTTGCCGAATTAATATATTTTTTAAAGAATCAATCTATGAATGTTATATATTGACTGGAATTTTCTAAAAATATATAATTGCTTTATGCTTGTAGAGTTGGAGGTGCTTCCAGTTGTGTTTATGCATACATTGGCGAATTCCACAGCAATTCCTTTCGTCCGAGAATGATTTCATGGATCGCTTCGTTTGTTGCGTTTGGAAACATGGTCATTCCAGCATTTGCTTGGCTGTTGCTTCCCTTAGACATGAGTTTCAACCTCCCGCTACTTAACATCGAAATGCGTTCATGGCGTTTATTAATCATGCTTTACTCCATCCTGTCGCTGGTTTCTACGATAGGAATGTATTGCTTACCGGAAAGTCCCAAGTTCTTACTGACACAGTACAAACATGACGAAGCTCTTGCGGTGTTAGAAAGAATCTATCGCTTAAATTCATCTGCAAAGAAAAAGGATGATTTTGGAGTGAATTGCATTGTATTGAACGAAGATAATAGTGATAATGATGTTGAGCAAGCGGGGAGTGTTATGAAGGCGATGTGGAAACAAACAACATCACTAGTGAAAAAACCGCACGGTGTAAAAACATTTATGGTATGTTTGTTACAATTCGGAGCGTTCTGTTCGTAAGTAATTAACCAAATGACGCAAATAAAAGCAACGATAATTATTTGAATTTTAGGTCATCTGGACTATTAATGTGGTATCCAGATTTGCTAAATAAGCTAACAGCATATTCAGCGCAAAATCCCGGCGAGCCCATTTATTTATGCGATGCCGTAAACCAACAAATTAACACACCTCGCAGTATGTTCGCATCAACGTACTTTTATGACCAATTTTCGCCACGAACGTTGAATGAAAGCATGCCAACAGTATGTGACGATACAGTATCAACCGACGTCTTCATCACCTCAATCTTCATAGGCTTAATCTTCGCAATTATATATCTAATTATGGGTGTTGTCATCAACATATTCGGCGCAAAAAAGCTATTGATTGTGTTTCTTGTCGGCACGTCCTTATGTGGTATCACTGTGAACTTTATCAGCGGTTTATTTGTGATCGAATTATTACTGATAGCATTTCTAACAGTCGCTACATGTGTGGGCGTTGTAAATACAATTGTGGTAGATTTGTATCCGACGAAACTGCGTGGAATGGCAATGGCAATTTCACTAATGTTTGGCCGGTTTGGAGCGATGGCTGGTTCTAATATAACTGGACCGCTTCTTTACAATTATTGTGATTATCTATTCTACGTTTATACTTTGGGTCATGTCAGTAAGTAAAAAAGTGTTTACAAAATTTTTGGATTTTCCTTATGTAATTGAAATGAAATTCCAAAATTTTGTAAGCAATTAAAAAAAAATAAAAACTTATATCAAATACTAATTTATTAAATTATATTTCAGTTATGATTATTACGATAATGTTGCTGCCATCACCAAAAAGAGCAAAACAATGAAAAGACTGTATTTTGCTAAATAAATTATTAATTAATTAATTTTAAAACTTATCACACTGATCGGTATGAGGCGACATCTACAAGAAGGTAGTCGAACCATAGAATTAAAACAATTATAAAAACTTAAAATAACATTAAATCTATCCCAGAATTACTAACCAAATATTTTCATTAGAGTATAACGTTTGAATTTAATAAACCTTAGCAAAATGTATATAAAATATTAAAAATACTAAAATCTGTCATGTTACATGCATGTCGTAGCTAACAGCAAACGGATCGCTCAAAAAAATCCCAGTCTCACTTGCACTTATTTAAATACTATTTATTCCATCTCTTTTGCACAAAGTTCAATAAACATGATGTTGCAATCATGAAACATGCTAATCATTACGTTTATTTCATTTCCATGTTGACCGAGTTGAGCAACAAAACAAATACAATTTATTTAAATGAATGAAGTGTGTTAAGAATTTATGAATGGACTTTTGAAAGTTTTTGGTAAAATATCTTTAATATAATGAAATACTGCCAATGTAAAATACTAGTTGTTTTTAGGTTATGTTCTAAATTACAATCATTACAATCCAATTTAAACACACCAAAAGATAAAAATGCAAGGAATAATAAGATAATATAATATATGGATAGTTGAGTAGTGACATGCTCAAGTCAAGGGATTAGAATCATTAGAATAAACTAAAAATGTAATAATAATGTTGATTTAAGTGATATTGTTAAAAATTATAGCAAACTTCTCATTGTTCTTTAAATTTTGCAAGACTACATAACATGGTATTCCTAAATAATATGAGTAATATAATATAAGATAGGCTAATATATATAATACCTTTATTTTAACAAAACTATAAATAAAACGTATTTAAGCGGTAATTAAGATTAAGAATTCTGAAATAGTTCTTCGAATTATGTCTAGATGCTAAAAATACAAGTTTTCCGAATTTTCTTGACGAGCACGCGCATCAAAAACGCGCATTGCAGACGTCGCGTCGGCGTCGAGACGTCATCATCCCAATCTAACCTAAATCATGTTGATGAAATTCTGTGGCGATGCAAAAAAGTGCCTTGTTGATTAAATAATTTATAAAACATATCATGGAACGAAAGTTCTTGCGATGAAATATCTGTTTTTGTGATTGAAATGAAGACGGACTGACGTCTGTTGTGATTAAGATATTACTCATGAAGATGGAACGAAAATTGTTGTACGCGTTTCGCGGCTGGATTGCATTTGTTGCATTTATGGATTTGGGAACTGCAATTCGAAGCTACATAGAAAAACGTTCGTTTTTAAGCACCACTTTGGAGACCGATTACGAGGATGGTAATTAATTATTAACGTCAATGCGCCACCGATTAATATATGTACCTTTTCTTTTTTAGAGGAATATACGACGTCGAGAATCTTAGGAATCTATTCGATTCTTAAAGCGTTAGCGTTAATTCATTGCACGCTTTACATTCATTACAAACCGTAAATATTTTGCAAATACACTCTACGATACGATTTTTATCCAGTTTTTACTTTAACATTTTAATCAATTAAAACTTGGTGAAATGCATCGAATTAAAAGCCATTTATAATTCATATAGCATTTGGAATACAGTACTTTTCTTTTCTATTGATTTTTTTCTAAATTACCTCAACTGCTTTACTCAATGGCTTTACAATCATTAAAGTAGAATCAAAACAAAAAAAGAATCATTCGTATTTAAGGAGCGGTTGAATTATTATTAATGATCAATGATCAAAAAAGTAAAAACTTGACGAAAATCGCTGAAAGGTGGTAATTAATGAATTTGTTTTATTTTTAGGGTTGTTAGTATGGGAATTTGTTCGTTATTAATAACTGTTATTTTATACTTATCTGAAACTTTATATTTTCGAGCGACAACTCTTAACTTCTACGTCGTATTTCCCTGTATTCTAAATGGTGAGTTCGTGAAGTAAAGTTGGACAGAATCCAACTAATTCATGATTTATTATTGCAGCTGTGACTTTAGGCGGATTAATTTACTTGCCGAAACGGCTCAAATTATGGGATCCGCCATTAGATCTCGATGAGGAAAATGCGCAACTGTTGAAACACGCGAGTGTTATCAAACGACGAAGGAATGCTAGAAATAAAAAAGAGTAATTAAACGAAACGAACACTTACATTTAAAACATGCCTGAAGAATGAAAGAATTGACTCGTTTTAATCTAGTGAATTTTTTATACACTATTTAGACTAACAATAAGTTAAAATGCCAAATATTTATAAAGCAAAGAGAAGGGTTTTTTCTAAACTTGCGTAGTGGTAGGATTTGAATCAATTTGAATAAAACTTTGGCGGTAATTAACATTATTTATTATTATCTTGTATTATTTTAGCTTCCAACTTGGAAAATGATGCTTTTAAAATTGTTGATTCGTTAAACTTGCACCTAAAATGAACGATTTTGTAGAAGAACGAACATATTTCTAAGTTAGATGCTAAACTAAAAACTCAAAATGCCAAATATTTATAGATAAAACTTTGGCACTAATTAACAATATCAAAAACTGGTACAAATTATTAAACATTTTTATATCAATACAAATTCAAATATTTAATCATCTTAATTTTTAGTAGAAATCACAACTTTTATATAAAACTAAAAACCATAATTTCTAAAATATTGTTAAAGAAATTGGCTTTTATCAAAATATCAATAATAATGTTATTTAAACAAATTTTATTTAATTACAAATTAACTAGCTTTTAAGCATTTAGACTGTTGTTCTTTTTCAATAAATAAAATTATTAATTTTAGTACAATTATTGAAAATGATTTCATTTAACCAACATGTGTAATTAGTTATAAAGAATTTTCTCAAGGAGAAATTAATGATTCAATTAATCTAATCTAATCTCATATGTAAACTTTAAATTGATTATTTAAAAAGGATAAATAAAAATGACTTTGCAAATTGCTCAAATATTTATTTTTCATTTTTTATTGTAATTCTTTAGGAAAATATCTACCAGACATTAAGCTTTTAAATATTGTACATAATATTACTTCTTCCCATATCGTAAACATCTTGAAATTATTCTTGGATTCAAAAATGAATTACTTTTTCCACTGTTTATTTTAGCATTTGGTTGGGCGGCGGGAAAAACGTATGTTACATTTTTAAGATTTTGGTTTTATGATGGAATAATATTGTATATGAGCCGTTTATTTTGAAAATGGCCTAAGTCCACAAATCAAAAACATACGAAAAGAAAGGTAATATATTCCACTTTACACTGTATCATAAGTAACTTATATTTACAACTCAATGGACTTAGACCACTTTCTTAATAAACGGCTCATATAATCTTTAGAAACTGTTTGTTGGTTATTTAGTTAATTAAAACCCCCATAAAATTCAGGTGATTGTATCCATTGATCGGAATCTACGGGACGTTGTATATTGTATTTGTACATTGATAAAAGTAATTTGATAAATACTAGGTAATTGTTCACAATATTTATTAATTTATCTTAATCAATTTCCACGGTTAGGTCATCATCACGAAGAATGAGAACTTATTGTTATCTGGTGTTTATCGTATTATTTATATCATAATAATGTGTCACCGAGCGCCTACAGCCAGCGCTATTGAATTAATTGCATCTTTATAATACGAATCATTTTAATTCCTTGGAGTGTAGATTTTCCAATTTGGAAAAACATTGTACATCGCACTTGTAATACACAAGCGCAATAGATTATTTTAATTTAATGCTCCTCCTGACAATTTTGAACTAGATTTGACTAGTGAAATAAATGAAAATGCGGAACTTTTGCACTTGTTTCACATAAATAGTACCTAGAATCATTAAATATACTTACATAAAACGAAAAGATTGCAAATGATGCAATGTGATGGCAGAAAGGAGAAATTGTAATATTTAAATCATTCTAAGCACTGGTAAATATGAAAATATCAACAAGGGGCTAATATAATTTTTCACCAGAAAATTTATGGTAATAATTTATATGTGTGTATTATAATACATTTGTTGCAATAGTTTTCAATAGTTAAAAATAATAATCACAGAAGAATTAACTAGAGATTTTAAGTGCTTAGTTCCATATATGACCGACATCCGTCAAATAAACGGTAAAATATACAGTGGAGTGAAGTAATTAATATATTAACTCGACAATAACAGATACCAGCAACAAAAATTGCTCAGAATGTGTAACAAACGCATTTTTTATAGTTTATTATTAGAAGCAAATAAGTTAGAACTAATTAATTGTGTTTTTATTGCAATGAATTTGCGTCAAAATTTCGAGGTCATACCTATTAATTTTTTATCTATTTCTACATCCCTTTGACATAATATCTTCAAATATTTTGATTAAATATTCTCAAATTTGTTTATAATCAAAACGAAGGTATAAAAAATAGTAATAGCAAATAGAAATTTCAATTATATGTATAAAATTTGATACAAACTCTTTTCGGTTTTTAAGTTAATTCTACTAGAGACAGTTTATCAACATATATGAACACCGAAAATAGAGTGGTCCAACTACCGTCTTACTTTAAATAAATATATATAACTACTACTATTGACCTTCAATAAATAAGCATCGATAACGATGCAAAAGCACATTATTTATTATTGAAACTAATGATGTTTATGAAAAAAAAAATAAATGCAAAATTAATTCTATAATAATTTATTTTGTTTAGCAAATATTATGGTGCGTTTTATTATCGGTATAATTGTTTAATCTTATTACTTTATATATACTATTATATATAATTATTATTTTATTTTGACAAACTAGTTTCAAATGTTCTTCATTTTCAGTGTTTTATTAACTTGTGCTTATCACTTTATCATTCCAATATTAATATTAAAATTGCATTCATACGCTGTACTGTTAGTCATGGTGTATATAATTTCAAAGATTTTTTAATTTTATTCAGACATTTCTATAAACTCTAGGAACGATTTTCTACTATCAAATGTGAACATATTTATGAATTTTGTTTTTTTGTATGCATTGCCATATTACAATATGTAAGAATTTATTTAAAAATAATAATGTAAAATGAAACAGATATAAAATGATAATGCTAAATGTAAAAAATGCAATTATAGTGATGAGGATGCGACAATACGCATTTTATTTTCGCAAACTAGATTCGAATATTGAATTTTTGATATACCATTACTAACAATTCAGCATACGAGTGCAGCTTGAACAAAATTAATATTGATTAATATAAAAAAAATTATAGACATTGAGAATAATGAACATTAAAACTATTTTGTCAAAATAAAATAATAAGTTTGTGGTGAATTTAGTAATAGATTAAACAATAATATAATCAATAATAATTATTTAAAGTGTTTGCACTTGCAATAATTAAAATTTCAAAGATTTTTAATTTAATTGACACATTACTACAAGCTCTAAAAATGATTTAATTTTAATTTAATATAAGTAAAAAAACATCGAAGTTAAAGGATTAATAATGCAAAATGAAAACGATCTAAAATGATAATGGTAAATATTAAAAAAATGTAATTATAGTGATGATGTTGAAACAAAGCGTATAATGTGCATTTATAAAATTAATAAACTAAAAAACGGTTTGACTTTATCCATCGGTCGCAACTACACGTCATCTATTTGAATGTTTAATGAGCCACATTCTATGTAAAATAATAATTTCAATATCAATACGTTGCGTTTATTAAGTAGAGTAAGCAAAAAATATATTATATTGTCGTTTGGAATGACAATACAATTTTCTCAATAATTAAATTCCAATCAATATGTATTTTTTGCATTCGACTCTTTTATGGCGTTTTTATCGTCGCATTTGATGACGAAACAATAATAGACAATTTGCCTCGTAAAAACGTTCGTTGTTTATTTTAATTCCGCCGTCAATTACACTTTTGCATTTCAAATTCGTTGTTTTATGTGATTTATATATTGAATTGCTACTTTCATTGCTTTTTTTATTCGATGACAAAGCGCGTTTGCAAACAAACGTTGAATAATTTTTAATTCGCCGCCGTTATAAAATTGCTTAATATCAAACATATAATAATAATTAATTATTGATAATTTAATTAAAGTTCTCTTCTTGTTAGAAATAGATGTTGATGCATTTATATATGCATATTTTTTAGTTTATTTACATATGCACTTTCAATCGCTATCAATCGCGATGATAAAAAATAAAGTCAGGCTGTTTAAAAATGAAATTATTAATTGTGCGTAGCGTAAAAAATTGTAATTTATTACACTTTCCAATTCGGAGTCGTTCGTACCGCTAAAAAACACTAAATGAAGTTTTAGTGGTTCGCCTATGTTGGAATAAATTAGCTAATGATTAGGAAAATTCAATGCTAACGTTAAACGGCATCATCGTGCATTGTTAACGATAATGACGATATTATACAATAATATAAACGATAAAAATGCGCGGAAATGTTTAATAATATAAAAATGTTGGCGAACGTTTTCTTTCTCGGTATCCGTTATGATGAACGCTGCAAAAAAAAGCGCGCAATTAGATATTTTTTTACGTATCGGCTGTTACTCTTTGGAATTATTGCATTTCCTGCAGAAGGAAAATATAAGTACTTACTAGATACATTGAATGTAATAAACAAAAATAAAGATTGCAGTCAAAAAGAATTAATTTATATATAAATAAAGATAGTTCTTTGCTGTTATTATTTATTAATTTAATTTGATAAATATTTTACATCTTAATAGAAAACTTTAAAAAAATAATAATAGTTTATTACAATCTTTGTTAATTTAATTAAACTTTTACATATATATTTTTCGTTCCAGTTAGATTTATGTTATTTAAAATCGAAAATTAATTTGGAAACTAACCTTTTGCGTTAATTATGTGTTAATTTAATGATTTTCATAACCACAAACATTTTTTATTGCAGCGAGATGTCATCCAAGAGTAATTACGAAATTAACAATATTCATTAATTATGTAATTTTACTGATTTTAATTTTAAGAAAAAAAACCGCACATATTTTAACTTACCAAACTGAATTTCATTACATATTAGTGACAGAAAAACGGAGAATCATCGTTACCTTGTCGTTGGGTTATTATTAAATTAAAATAGGATAATTGTTATAAATAAATTTCATTTCTTCTCCAAAATATACAAAACGGTGCCTAACTAATTTATCACTAAGTTTACACTTAATATAATTAATTAAAACCTTTGGTTGGTCATCAAATATTAATAGCGCAAAAAAATATTATAAATTTGACAAACTATATCAGAAATTTTAACTTACTAAACTGCATTTCATTACAAATTAACGATAGAAAATGAAAAAAATCATCTTTACCCAGTTGTTAGATTATCATTAAATTAAAATAAGAGAATTGTTATAAATAAATTTCATTTCTATTCAAAAATGTACAAAAACTGTGCATAACTAACTTAGTAAACTAATAAAATTAATTAAAACGCTTGGTAGATTACAAAGTATTGATAAGTAATTAAAGGTTGATAGTACAAAGCATAAAAAATATTTTAGTTTTAACAAAGAATAGCACATATTTTAGGTTACTAAGTCTTTCATTACAAATTATCGACAGAAAAACCAAGAATCATCGTTATACAGTCGTTACGTTATCATTAAACTAAACAACAATTTTGATAAACTAATTTTATTTTTTCTTCAAAAATATATACAAAACGGTGCATAACCTATGTCTAAATTCACACTTACTTAATTAAAACGCTTGCTAAGTCACCAAGTATTAACAACGCAAAATATATTTTAATTTTAACAAAAAACCGCACATATTTTAACTTACCAAACTGTTTTTCATTACATATTAACAACAGAAAAACAGAGAATCATCGTTATACAATCGTTATTGAGAAAATTTTTATAAATCAATTTTATTTCTTCTCCAAACATATATACGACAGTGCATAACTTATCACTAAATTCGCACTTAATGATAGGTCAGCAAGTGTTAACAGTGCAAAAAATATTTTTGTTTATTAAATTTATACTTATTAACGCTATGCATTATTTTAAATACTTTAAAACTCAACTTGAAAGTTTACACTACATAATAAATGAATTCAATTAAAATTTTAATTATGCTCGTAAAGAATATTTTAAAATTTGCAACAAGTTTGTTAAGTGGATGAACGATTCATTGTTTTGTAGTTCATTAAGAAAAAACAATCGATTGATATAAATAAACAATGAGCGCGTTTGAATATTTCATCTCGCAAGCAAGGCAAGCAATTTAAAACCTCTAACCCATTTACCCAGATTTTTGAAAAACGCCACTTGCTATAAGAAAGTGCATGTGCATTAACCATGGTGAAAGTTCCGCGTCGTCTCAAAACAAAAAAATCGCTTTGTAGATTCGTTGTAGAACGAGCGCACGAAGGAAAGGGGACGATGAAAGTATTGATCGCGCGTGCGTGCGAGAATATTTCGCTGCGGCCCCCTTTTTCCCAACTATATACTCAAATATATTTCACGTGCCGAGAAATTCGGATCGCAAAATGAACACGTTTGATTATCTCGGTGTGATTTGCGTGTCGATAATCGGGTTTCAGCTGATGCGATTCCTGTTTCGCACCCTCTTCAAAAATGTGCTGGCGCCGGCGATCGGATTAAACACGGTGAATTTCGGCGAGATGGGCAAATGGGCCGGTGAGTAGCGAGTGTGACATGTCCGATTATGCAACCTTGAATAAGTGTTATCAGCGACGCGATGATAAGGGAGCGCATTGGCGGAGTATGAGCGCGTTTATGTGCACCGAAAACTTGTCATACTCTAATTAAGACCAAAGAGTTTGTTTATTACATTTATTTATATTTTATTCCATCAAAATTTCTCCGAAAAAAGTGTGCCACTTTTATTTAGTCGGCTATGAATTTTAATTAAATTAAACGATTTCTTCTACCACATAATCTAATTGTTCCTTTCCATCCATTGATTTGTCGTGTTTGCACCGAAATTCGTTCATAATCAAATAATATATAGAAAATTTACATGTCATTTCCATACAATTGATAAGCAGTAAACTTGCATGTCATTTTCTATTGTCTTACATACATTATTCAATAATTTGTCATGATAAGTTAAAAGTACTTGGCAATAAAAGCGTAATGTTTAAATATATATAAGTTGGGGATAACTAAATTTGCAAATAAAAAATATGTATTAGCATAATATTTTCATTTTATATAATAAAATTTTCAATTTTTTGAAACTAATGCAAGTCAAAGCCAAAAAATTGATTAATTATAATAATAAAATAACTTTATATGTTCGTTTAGTTGCAAATATAACTGTGCTTTTACTAACAAATACAAAACAAATTTTAAAAAAGTATAAAAAATGATTATGCAAGTATTCTGCGTGAAAATTATTAAAAAGTAACTTTTAAAAGAAGCAAAAACTTGAATTTTCATTGCTTTTTGATTTCAAAAAGTTTTTTATTTCTAATACAAACAAATTAACCACAATTATGATTGAAAACTCTGCAAGATATTTTTGCTTTTTTTAGTATTGCGCTCTAGATGACAGAATGTATTCAAAATATTTAACACTCCCTAGAAAGTTTTATTTATTATATTTAGCGAAAGATTTCAGGTTTTTTCAAAATAAGTTAACACATTCGCATCGAATAACGATAATTTTTACAGAATGATCCAGAAATAAACATTAGTTAGATATTAAAATCATATTGGCAACAAAACAATTTATTCCCAAAATTAATTAATTAATAACGCTAAATTACTCTAATTTAGAGCAAATTTTTAAATAAAATTACGATATTATTTGGATTAAATCATCAATCCTGCAAATGATTCATGAATGCAGAATGTTTGACACCACCTAGAAATGTTTATTTATTACACATATGTGCAAAAAAGTTGTCAATTTTACAGATGACATAAGTAAAAACGCGTCAATTCATAATTTACGTGTACTATACTGTATACGCATATCTTATTCTGGCATTTTTAAGTTTCTTAACTTATTTTAAAGAAACTTTAAATACAATACATCAACACCTTTTCACTAATAAGCAAAAATTCTTCGCTGGTGTCAAACATTCTGCATAGATTTGCATAATTGAAAACGTTTATTTTCGCAAAGAAGCGAAATTGCTACAATGAAACACTTTTAGCGAAAACATTTTCGCGTCATGTCGTAAACATTTGGAAATAGAACAAACAACATTACCTATACGGCTTTAATTGGGAGAGCAATATTTATTATTAAATTATTTAATCGATTGCTGATGATAGTCCAAAGTGTCATTATTAATTTATTAATCTACAACGAAAACAAATTACAAAAAACATTATCGAACATCAGATAAAGGCAATTACGTATATTTTATGTAACAAAACATTACCGGCTTGTTTTATAATAAAAAATTTGTTAAATACATACTAATTAAAATGATAATACCATTTGTATGTAATTTTAAGGTGCTGGATACTTATTATTTTCTTTTGGGAATTTAACAAGCGCCTTATTATTACTTTACTAGAAGAAGAATGATTTTAAGAAATATAACATACTATATAAACAGGGTGGATTGCACAAACTATATTGTATTGAAATTTCAGTTGTTAAGCCATACTAATTATTTCTTAACAGCTGAAGAGTTGACATCAACTAACAGAATATATCCTCTGTTTATGTTACAGTATCGATTTCCTTGTTTTTCTTGTCGGAAATTTCTGTATTTACAAATGCAATTTCAATGTATAACATTGCATTATTTTTATTGGGCGCATATTCGAACAAGATCCTAGTAATATATGTACTTATTTAACTCCTTACTTAATGGTTCTAAAACGAGTAAAGGCTATTTAGGGTACTCTGACCCGCAATATTCCCAAAAATCCTCTTATAAGACGTTAGACCCATTGAATAATAATCTATTTAGAGCCTTACCCGCTGCTAGGATCCAATAAAAGTAATGCATACATATTAAAAATATATCAATGAGAAATCTATACAATAATATGAAATAAGCATTTTCGTGCTTTTAGATAACTTTTTTCTAAATGCTCAGCAAACTAAGCATCAAAAAATAAAATTGCAATTGTAAATAATGTCGTTAATTTACAACAATTCGCGACCACAAATAAAAATCTATATAGTATTGTGGGACAAAGCATCTATATTTGTGCTATCCACCCCCTGTCAGATATTTTAATTATACTACAATACTTTTAATAATATAACATATGCGTTGCCTTGGCGATGGTAATATAACACATACATAGAACTGCAATTAAATTCTTAACAACAGATATGTTTTAATGCTACATAATTTTTTATTTTCTTTTAGAATGCAAAAATCGGTTAATTATTAGAATTATTTTAAGAAAAAAAAAACATAGAGGGTAGGTTGCATAAACCAGGTTGTATTGTATTAGTTGATGTCGCCATTTCAACTGTTAAGCCACAATCAGAATTATGATTAAGTTAAGCCATCATAGTTGTGATGATTTCTTAACAGTCGAAATGTCGACACAATCTAATACAATACACCTAGTTTGTGCAATCCACCCTGTGTGTGTGTGTTGAATTTTATAAATATCATTCTATTTATAAAACAATGGTGCATCAAGAAGAAGCAAATCGATTATTTTATGCACTACAATATTATTAAATATTTACATAAATTGAAATTAATGTTTGATTATATTTATTAATTGATTTTTATTCATTTTACATACATGCATTTTGTTAAATTTTGTGTGGATTATTTAATTGCTCTTATCATCGACCTAAAAAATTTTTACAATCGCATAAAATAGTATTTACAATAATTATTACTTTATTTTGCCAATTTATTTTTATGTGATTGATATGAAATCTATTTCCTTATATAATCACGTATTATTGGCTTTTTAATTCACTCCTTACTTACACTTACTTTTATTACTTTACACTTTTTATTTACCGTGTATCAAATACATACAATAGACATATAATTTTTATTATTATATTTTTGTATTTTTACCACTGTCAAATACTTTATAACTCATTAAACTATATTTTATTGCAAATTAACGCCGACAACATTTAAAACTTTTTTTTATTTATCGAAATAAAAGTTTTCCACCATTAAACTCGTCATTACTACTTCTACAATACATCAATTTTTTTAATACTTATTACAATTAAATATTTGCATTAGTAGAAATTCTTATATTTTAATTGAGAGAATTAATTTTTATTATTATATTTGTGTATTTTAACCATTGCCAAATACTTTATAACTCATTAAACAATATTTTATTGCAAATTAACGCCGACAACATTTAAAACGTTTTTTATGTAACAAAATAAAAGTTTTTCACCATTAAACCCGTCATTACTACTTGTACAATACATTAATTTTTTTATACTTACTTACTTACTTACAATTAAATATTTGCATTAGTAGAAATTCTTATATTAGATTTTTTTGTTAATTGGGAAAATTAATTTTTATTATTTTACGATTGAATCTTTTCTCAATCTTAACGCGGATTGTGGAGAAACTTTCTCATCGAAGTTTCTCATTTTTACCCACCAAATTTGTTTGAACATCATAAAATATGAAAGGTTCGAAAGTATACGCGCTGATATCATATACGCACATGGTTGTTGAATTAATAATTTCCATGCTATCGATTGGAAATTGAAACTTATCGTCTGTCATGTTCTAATAAATATTTATTATGTTTTTAGTTATAACCGGAGCAACAGACGGCCTGGGTAAAGCCTATGCGGAAGAAATGGCTAAGAAAGGGCTTGCCACTTGCCTAATCAGCCGAACGCAATCAAAACTGGACGAAGTCGCTAGCGAATTAGGTAATTATCCATGAAAATGACGCGAGATTTGCCATGTTAATCAAGCAAATCCGCAAGGAGACGTCACTTTACACACCTATTATAAAATGAGCAGAAAGTGTAGCAAATTTCATTTTATATTCACGCTGAAAATCTTTTATAGAATAATTGCATATAAAAATACATAACCGTTTATCACATCAACGTGTTGATTAAAAGACGTAACGTCTATCATCATTTTACGCTTGAGAACTAAATTTAAAAAGGTGCAACGTTATATTGTTCCACACAATTTGGTTTAAACGTTTAATAAAGTTGGTTATTTCTAAACACAGGTTGTCCGTAAAAGAATTTATTTACAAGAAATTATACTTTAAATTGATTAACTAATTTAGTAAAAAAGTATTTTGTAAATTCAATTATTATGATGTTAATTTTCCACCTAAAAATTCACTGCAAATTTTCTTATACTTACTAAAAAAATTCTTTACCATTAACTATCTAATAGAATGACGAATAATTATGATTATCAAGACATATAATGTGTCAGCAAGCAATATTGAATTACTATCAATTAACAATAAACCAAAATAAGCAATTATATTGGATATAATGTTATTTGTTATAATTATTGATACTATTAGAATCTAGATACGGAAAATTATATTATATTAATAAAGGATGACAACGAAATACTTTTCAATTTAATAGAAGGGAATCAATGTTTTGATGCAAAGTTATCTTTTCAGCCCCATTAATCAGAGAAACATAACCAATTTTGATCAATAATGAATTTAAAAAATCAAATATTTTTAATTAACACAATAAGTTGTAAATTGTTGATTCGGTTAATTCTATAATCAAAATAAAAAATGTGAAATGGCCAGCGCAAATCTTATCAGAAGCTTTATATGGCCCGATGTCCAAGTTTAATATATCGCACGCCTACTGCAAAAGTGATACAACTCAGAATTTTATGGTTTTTGGTTTAATATATTACTAAATCTATGGAATTATACACGTTCTATTGTACAAAAACCTCAGATTTTTGATAGCTTACACTAAAAAGAGAAAAACATACTTTATATAACTAGAAGTTAGTCATCATATCAACGTGTAAAATGATATACCACAAGGATGATCAGGCTTAGCGGAGATGAAGCCACATTGTATTGGAAGGAATTTTCGTTATTAAACAAAATAATATATAAATAACAAATCAAAATTTTCAGTTTATGATTTGAACGGCATATCTCAAAATAATATTGTTTGAATTATCACTTTTTCTGTAAGCGTACAATATGTGAAGTTATAAACAATCATCGTCAAACTTTGCAATAAGTTTAAAGAAAAATACATTTACATAAAACTGTTATTCTATAATTATAACTTAAGCTTAGCATTTCTACAATATTAAAATTTATTGCTTTTACGGATAGCCTGTATTACTGGAAATTCATTAAATCTCAACATAAAATAGAAATTTTCTGCGAAAATATAAAATTGCAAACATTTTTAATGACGACTATAAAAATTGAATGCATTTGAATCGATTTTAATTTTGAAATATTATTTGCAGCGAGCAAGTACAAAGTGGAAACGAAAGTAATCACTGCCGATTTTACACAAGGCGAAAACATCTACCATATTATCGACAAGCAGCTGCAAGGAATGGAAATTGGCGTCTTGATCAACAATGTGGGAATGAGCTATCCGTATCCAGAATATTTTCTACAAGCGTCCGAAATCAACAAAACGCTATTCCAAGATATAATCAATTGCAATGTTCTATCGACGACGAACATGTGCAAGATCGTAATGCCCGGTATGGTGGAACGAAAGCGCGGTGTAATCATAAATATCTCATCAACGGCAGCGCAAATTCCCAGTCCGTTGCTAACCATCTACTCCGCATCGAAAGCGTTCGTCGATAAGTTCTCATCGGATCTGGGAATGGAATACGCAAAGTGCGGCATCATCGTGCAGAGCGTGCTACCGGGCTATGTTGCAACGAAGATGTCCAAGATTCGACACTCAACTTGGATGGCACCGTCCCCACGCAAATTCGTCTCCGCGGCTATAAAGACAGTCGGCGTACGGGAGAGGACAACGGGATACTTCGCACACACGTTGATGGTCGGAGTTATCAATGGATTGGAGTACATTTCGCCGCATTTGTGCCAGTGGTTCATAATGAGGACGATGGAAAATATACGCAAAAGGGCGCTTCGCCGAGTCACTACTAGCTAATTGTTTAATTGTAATTTTGATTGTTGTTTGATTATTAAATGTTGTTTGATGGATTACATTGGGTTTTAATCGACAACGTGTTAGTATATACAGTGGAACTGCGCTATTTGTATGCAAATCCGTTTCAGGAGGCAGCTCGAATAGCGAATTGTGCGAATAGCAAATAATAGCTTTGTATCAATCAAGGGGGCAAATTTGACTGATTTCTGACTAGTTGTAGATCTTATAATTTCAATGTCAATCATCAATGACTAGTTTATGACGAGCAATTAGTCGGAAATGGATTTTTTTAAGACATTTGTATTTCATAAATGATATGATGTGATGTAAAAGCAAATTGAAATATCACATTATTACCATTTATTAAGCTTCAAGAATCAAAAATCCCATAAAAACATTTGTCTGACTAGGCATCATTACTCTTGACTAACGAAGAGTTTTATCGACAGCAGACTAGTTAATACCTAGTCAGAAATATCTTGATACAACTAATTGACGCGTCGCAACAAAATTATCCTATTGATAAAAAGCTAATATTTCCATAAAATATCAATTATTACCGGCTGTATTTGCTCTAGATTCATTCCCTAAACACCAATTCAATGTTATTTCGTTGAGCTTGCGTCTATGTGGCGACAAAGTGATGCTGTCCGAATATTGAATCAAATTTTACTTGAAAAGGCTGTAAGAATAGCGAGTTGTACGAATAGCAAGTTGTACGGAAAGCGGGGTTCCACTGTATTATCTAATTTTTGCAATAATGAAACAAAAGTTGACAATTCAAAGCATAAAGAATGCAAAACTTTTCCTTCACCAAATCTCTGTTTTTTGTGAACATTTTTGTAAAAATTTGTATTTATTTGCTACAATTTATCATAAATTAATTCGACTTTCTATAATTTCAATTTGTTGCAACATAGACCTATGCTTAATGTATCTATTACTGTGTGAATTTCCTCAATTTTATTCTAACGGCTGCCTCTTTCTATGATAATTATAACTGACTTAGTATAAAATGCTTTATATTTCTTACATCAAATATCTGCAACTCGCAATTATCATCCGTTTCAACCAGTCTCCCATTTGAATTTCATCTTACGGTAGTTTCGTGCAAGCATTTCAGAAATTTTATACACTTTCGGCAAAGTACGTTTCTACTAAGGCAGCAGGAATTAATAGCAGGTATGCAAAACCTGCACAGATGTGAAGTAAACAACAATTACGAATCGCAGTTGGCAATACGCGACTGCTGCTACCTTTCAAGTAGTAGCTGAACTAATTTCATTGATTTCATATAAATTATTTAAAAAGCTCGAATAAAATATTCAAGCAAATTATTGATTAAAAAGTATAATGTGCAGTCTGCTTATGAATTTTCTATACTTTAATTAACTGATGCATCAAAGAGGCTATAAATAAGTGTAATTCTAAATAATTTTTTTAATTAGATTCATAAACTATTCAATATGAGCAAGTTTAAAATTGAATTAAAATTATTAGTCTTACGTCTCATTGATTATATATCTGGTATACTTCATTGATTTTAATATACATTTAAAAATAAATATATACTTTACTTGGAAGGATGGTGCAGTATAGTATGTTATTCGTGCAATATTTTCGAGATATTCCGTTTCTAATATTTGCATCCGTTTTTTATGAATAAACCTCAATTCAAAATCTTTATCATATTTTAGTTACTTAGGCATTTTAAAATACCGTCATTTTAACTACTGAGGTTAAACCTGTCAATCTAAAATATAATTTTTTTCCAAGATGACCTTAATTTTTCCTAAATACCTTTTTGCGATATTTTTTGAACATTATTCTAACTTTAATAAATATTAGATTTACTTGAGAACTATTCTTTCTTTAAACAAATATTGATAGGTTGTACCTCAGTAGCTGTTTAACAGTACTCTGGAATTCATAATTCTTGTATATCAACTTCCATTGTTTTCCTAGAAAATTCATATAATTTAATAATTGAAACAAATTAAATACTTCACATTTTGAATTTCAATGTTTATAATAAATAATTTCCCTAACTAATAGTTGGAAGATAATTCAATTTTTATCTGTTATCTATAACTGTCTGATATTGATAGTTGTTTTTGTATCCCAGTGATACTATTATTCATACGAATTATCTTATATTTTTTAAGCATGCTAGTACCTGATCACATATTACTAGCTGCTTTGAACAATTAGCAAGAAAATTAAATTCATATACAAGCAAAAAAATTGAAAACTAAATAAAATCAATCATTTTGCCGGTCTCATATTTTTTTAGGTTAACAAATACTAACCTACCAAAAATTATGTTAACGCTATTACCAATTTAATTAATCCTATTCTTATAAATTTGAAATTATCTTTGATACTTATGAAATACCCTTTTTGATAGCACAACTTTGGCGGACTTATAGAATATTTATTGGGTTTAACTTGGGCCCTTTGTGTTTATCGCCACTTATCGCGTCTATCGAAAATCATTCACATATTGCCAAATTATAAAATGTAGTCGGCGTATGCAACTTCTATTACATGGAAAGTGGGTGGAGCCTAAAATCTACTCCGATATGTCATATTTTCCCGATGAATTTTAAATATTTAAAAATTTGGCTATGTATAATGAGTTTACTTAATAAAAAAATATATTTTTATATTGGTTTAATAAAATTTTAGATAAATCCTAATAGAAATATAGGGAAGAAAAAAATCTAAGAATATTTATCAAACGAATTAAGAATTCAATGTCATTCTTTCGGCCATATTGGTCATGCTCAGTAAAAATATTAGGTTGGTGAGTCGAGAACAGTTGTGTGGTTTTGTTAGAAAATTTTGAAATATTTTTCATTATCGGTTTCGAAGAAGAATGAGCCACGAACAATATTTAATTAATTGATGTACTAGAAGTTAAAATCTATAGTGCAACCTGTATAAAAACTGTATAGTTGTTGCTGAATTTGCAAATCCAGCAAGAAAATGGCAGCTTTACCCCGTAGAATTATAAAGGAAACTCTTCGTTTGATGCAAGAACCTGTGCCAGGTATCAGTGCAGTTCCCGACGAGAATAACGCACGATATTTTCACGTAATAGTAACTGGACCGGAAGATTCGCCTTTTGAAGGAGGACTTTTTAAATTAGAATTGTTCCTTCCGGAAGATTATCCAATGTCAGCTCCAAAAGTTCGATTTATCACTAAAATATATCATCCAAATATAGATAGACTTGGACGAATTTGCCTAGATATATTAAAAGATAAGTGGAGTCCTGCATTACAAATTCGTACAGTTCTATTGTCGATTCAAGCTTTGCTCAGTGCACCAAATCCAGACGATCCTTTAGCAAACGACGTAGCAGAATTATGGAAAGTAAATGAATCTGAAGCAATTCGTTATGCAAAAGAGTGGACCCGTAAATACGCAATGGATAATTGAATTCGTCTGTACATTTTATAACAAAGATATTGATTGTTCTACTATATTTTCACTGTTGTATTCATCGGATGCCAATATCAAGCTCGCAGCGTAATAATTTTATAAGTTTACCTTGTTTCATTTCATTTCATTATCATTTCTGGGTTTTTTCTGCATATATAGTTCTATTACGCTGTTCAATCACTTATAAAATGAAAATTACTTTATTAATATCAATATTATAAATTACAATTATCATTTATTGCTATCATCAACATACTGATTATCAGTGTATTATAAAGAATATTAATAATATAAATTTCATTTATTCTATTCAATTGTTGCTATTTAGCGTAGAATATTTATGTTATATTTTACAAATTAAGTCCTATTTAGATTTTATGTTTCTATTAAGATGTTTTTAAGTTTGTAATTTCCATGAGTATAGTTGGTTTTTATTTTCTCCTCTTTCTCTCTCTCTCTGTCTCACACACTCTTTTGGATTCTAATTTATTGTAATTTCTGTTAAATATATATATATAACAAACTAAATCATGTACTATATTGATAGAATGTATTTTATGATTTGTAAGTTACTTGTAATTTAATAATTTCGGGACCATATAATTTGTGTAATGATATACTTCTGAGAAATTTGATTTCATTGTGCAAAAACCAACTATACATAATGTACTGTCAAATGTGTGATTTAATTCATATTAGTCAAGTTATAATTAACAAAAACTCAGATTAAACAAAGAGAAAATACAAAAACAGCATCCGTACCCGTATCTTAAGTACTGTTATCAACTGTTCAGCACGAAGACAAGCCAATCGTTTTTTCTCAGAAAAATTGGCTTTTATTCTTTAGACTGCTTGTAATGATTCAGAAACGATTTGATTGATTTCAAGATAAACTAAACAAAACTTTGTGCTACCGGTTAATTAATGCTCTATATGCAACGGTTAAATAGGGCAGAGGTGAAGTATGTTGTAAATATTGGTATGTAAGGCTTTTTACAAATAAATTCTTTACACAAATTGCTTCTTTATTTTATTACCTTACTTTAAGAAAATAACATAAATTAGACATATGGAGATTTGTTTTTATTAACAATCATTTTTTAGGCTACTCTTCAAATTTACAGCACAGCAAGTTATTTTTTAGTTTTTTTTTCATTTATTTCTTTCATGGTTTCTAGCTAACTTATCATTTCAGAGGGACAAATATGTTTATTTTCTCTATAGTAATAAATAAAATAATCGTATCAATGTAACAGATAATGGAATGCTGTATTGTGATTACTTTGTACATACATACACAGTAAAGTTATGGCATTATTAGAATAGAATTGCGAACTTATCTTAATTAAGTAAATTTTAGGCTTAAGTAAAGTTTTTATTTTTCTCTTTTATTGTTTACTAAACGAGCAGTGATGAGTAGATTTGATATGGTTAGGTACTAGAAGTTTTAGGACATAAGGCAGTCAAATGTAAGGTAACAAATATACGAAAACTAAGTTATGTAAACTTTCGTTCATTATTAATCATAATTTATAAACAGTATTATTATGTTGCATTTCTTCGAAGAATGCATCGAAAAACAAAAAACAGAACAAAAAGAAACAATCGCAAATTACTAATAATTATAGATAAAATGAATATTAAATTTCTAATAGGAAGCACATGGTTAGCAAATTAATAATGGAAACAAAAATCAATATGTAATTTTAATCAGCTATGAAATAATACAGGATGTTTTTTTGATATCGAACACGAAACGAACTAATTGCCATACACGTATATGTGAAATGTTAAAATTGCAATTGAACGAAAGTTTACTCATCTCTTTTGAAACGTGCCAAATTTTATCTTAAAATGAAAATAAAAAGAGTTATATATAGATAGATATATACAATAAAGAAAAACTAATATTTGGAAATTGAATATCACTAGACGTATTAAGTAAAATGATTTAACTTTAATAACGCAAACTAGAGAGTATTTTATAACTGGTTAAAATCAATATAGCAAAAATGTGGGCTTAAGTCGTGAATATGGGACTTTAAATAGAACCAGCTTTATTTTGATCGCATAAATCTATTATACATTTTGTCAAATTAATTATATAGAATTCATTTTTCTTCCAACGCTTCTCGAATTTTATTTTCGGAATGAAATATATATTTTTAGTTTACTGACTAGATTATTGTTGGTTGTATAAAAATAAAACATAGATGTTTAATATAAATTAAACAAAATAATTACAACATTGTGTACTGCTAGAATGACATATAAATGAATAACAACAGATTGATGAGCAATTAGACACATCTGATAATGTCCGGGTACACATAAATTCTAAACTGATATTTTATGTAATAGAAAATTTCGAGACAAATTCGTTACGATATGTCCAATTTCTCAATAATATTGTGTTAAAATAGATGAATTTTTAGAATTAAGTTATACATAGGTAGTTATAATATTATTTTAGTGAAAAAGGCGAATGAAGGAATGAAGGAATGAACAAATGAATGTATGGTATGAAATGAATGAAGAATCAATGAAGGAATGAAGGAATGAATGAAGAAAATGAAAGTATCAGTCCCATGTTTCATGCTTCTACCCAAATAATTCACTATTATTACGTGTGTAATAAATGTATGTTAGTATAGAATTAGTTTAAAGTTACGATGGTGTCATCTGAATTGAATCGAATTGAATTTCGCTTAAAATGAACAAGTGATGTGTTGTTTGATTTGCTGTTTGATTGAATATTGAAAATGTCCAGATTATTGTAATAACCTATTATTAGAAAATACGGTGATGACACCAATGGGTACATTGTACGTTGCACGTTGCACGTTGCCTTCTTAAACGAAACACGGACACGTTGAAATAATAGAGTATGAAATTGCTGACTAGAAATAGTGCTACATTGATTTTTGAGCCAGCAACTCATAGGTTGAAAAAATGAATAACTTGATAATTACGTCACAAATGTTAGCTTATCACAATAAAAAAAGCGGTTTATATAATAACAAACATAGAGAAGAAATGGAAAGATGTCTCATTGATCCAACCTATGTTTCTTTGGTTTACGCTCTTCACGTTCACAACAAATAAATACAGTATGCGACAAAGCAGATATGATCTATCACGAAAGCGCAGCTCATGTGCAGAGCGCAGTTCTTCGCTTGTATTGTCTTCAGTCTGTTAAACTTATACGTACAATAAAAAATATATTGATCTGCGACTCAAGCACGACCAAACTTAATAAACAATTCCCAATGACAGTTTAATATCAACTATAGGTAGGCACTTTCAGACCTTCAATAAGTCTAACTAGATATACACTGGATTTTCTTGACCCGTTAATAGTCGAAACATCGATGTTGGCATTGTTTTCATTAATATCTAACCGGAAAAAAAAAAGAAAGGGAAACAGTAATAATACATCTAAAGGTTGAATGAATTCAATTTTTTACCTCGCCCACTGATGTAGCTAATAAATTCACAATTTTTTCATGGGGAACAGCAACGACACTCTGGTTGTTTATTTCAATAATACGATGACCTACACGCACTCCACCTCTTTCTGCAATTCCTCCCCTTAATAAACTGCAAATCTGTAAATAGATGACATAATATTATTAATTAGTACTAAAATATTGAGTGATATAAGCAATCTTACAACTCCATTTTGCACGCTAAAACCAAGTTGATATTTAGTGTCAGGTCGTTTTATTTTCACCTCAACTACAGGGGCACAAGGAACTACTGTAAGCTTAACAACAGTTTGATTTTTTGAATTTTTTATGTAGTTTTGACATGTAGATAAAGGAAGGCCTACTAAACTAACACCATTGATAGCAATAATTTGGTCCCCTATATTAAGTTGCCCGCATCTTGCTGCAGCACCAGCAGGCGCCAAATTTGCTATCACAACGGTAGGTAACATTGATCCCCAGCCCGACTCGACGATAACTACGCCTAAAATTTCTCCTTTCGCTTTGGGAACAACAACCTAGATAGTTAAAATAACACATAACAAGTTCATCATTAAATAATCATCGTTGCAAGGTAAGATTTGTTATTTATATTACTTCTTTTTGCATTTCCTTCTTAGCAAACATTTGAAGTTCGTCACCGAATATTTCCTGCGAGTTGAGAACCTCTTGGTAGTCCATTTCTTTAACAAAACTATGGTCCTCAATTCCATTCGCTTTAAGGAATTCCATATATGCCACTTGAAACGCTTGGCCAATGGATTGTGCAATAAATTGAGCTTCTTCACTTTCAAACACATGACAAATCATCTTTGGTGTGCGGTTTATTTTCGGAGCCTCCTCCATTTCGTGGGGTACAAATCGTCTACGAGCCATTAAAACAACTAAATCACCAATATCAGCAATATACGAAATTGTCCTAAGTGCATGGTCCATCATAATTTCTTTTAAGTCAGTATTTAATACCATTATTTTCTCCGTGGAGATGAATAAGTCTACTTCAGTGCTGGGTTGCGTCTCGCCGTCAGGTGCCTAAAATATTCGGATATGGTACATATAAATAATTGTTAATTCTGAATAATTAACCGCATGCACTTACCAATGCCTATTCATCCAACGAGCAGCGTTAATTTGAAAAGAATATTAGTTATTTAAAAATCATTTTTATATCGTATATAAGTAACTTGCAATAAAACACACATATAACATTTAATGAGCCTAGTACATTATGGGTAATGTTTAGAAAAACAGACCTTAATTTTAGTAACAGCTACTTCGACCATATTTTTCTTGAGACGTTTGCGTCTTTTGCGTCCCCCTTCCTCATCCACTTCGACAGAGCCCAAGAAATGCAGACGGAATACTGTACCAGTAGCTCCCACTCCAAGAGGAAGAGGGTTTGTGTTGAAAACACGTGTTCCTTCTACAGAATAACTTTTCAAAACATTGCTCACATTGCAAATGAAAATGTAACGCACAGAAAAATCAACTTAAAGAAAAACTAGCGGAGAAACAGCAATGTTGTAGAAAAGCTCACCCTGTATAGGTTGTGGAGGTGTTTCTACTAGAGAATCATTTCCCATGTCTACGGGCGTTTCATCGTCAAAACTACTGTCAGGGCTGCCGGGGCCATAACATTGCAACATTTGGTTGGATGCCTCCTGCAATTTTACCCTTGCTTACCAACAACAACCCCCGCATGTTCTAATTTTTTTTTTTATTGTACAACACTAGATAGATAAATGTTCTACGAAAAAGAGAAGAAGGGGAATAGAATAGAAATGCATTTCTAGCCTAAAACATGACATGACATCAAGATCGTCGAAAAAATAAATAGGTAATATAAATCACATTGTGCATAATGTATAATATATAATACGATATAATATGTAATGGAAGTAACAAAATAAAAACAATAAATACGATACGAGTATGTAACTAAATTGGTAAAATGTATAACAATGGAATAAAAAAAACATCCAAAGCATGAAATGAAACAAATAAAATATATAGGGGAGTGCGACAAATCGTGTAAACCCAGGGTTTTTACAAACATGGAGCAGGCACCAACCAAATATAGCACATGAAGCGTGCGCCTTTTTCGATAGTGGGGGGAAGGGGGCACACTTGATATTATTTCGTATCTGCATTTCGCAGCTCATTCGATATTTTAATTCCCATCCAGTGACTCAATTCGAAATAACTTTATTTTATTTACTAAATTACAATCATGCTATATATGTGCTTGTGTATTTATGCAACAATTCATCAACTATCAACTAAATTAATCATAATCATCTTAAAAACTATTCGTATAAGGTACATAATTAGTTGTTAGTGTCAATAACTCATTTTTCCGATTTCTGATTAATATTATAAATAAGAATACATCTATACAATCATGACAATAGGAGAGCATAGATTAGTGTATTAAGTGCAAAAGTTAGTGTTAAAAATAGGAGAAGTAAAGCATGCGTTACCTTAATTCGACTAACTGCTTCTTCAGCTTGCATCATTCGAGTGGTTTTCGTCGGCTGTCCTTCGCAAACTAATTGTGTTGATCCTAAATATCGGGCGCGAAATAAAACGCCTTCGATCAGAACTGTTGGATCCAAGAAACCACCTAAAATGATTTCAATGATGAACAAACAACTCTTAGTTAGTGGATTTAAATGGAAGTAAATGATTAAGATGCGGTGAATTATGGGAAATGTTAATGCAATGTAAATATTGTAGATACTTACATTTGTTAGTGTCCCGGTAGAAGGACAGATTTGAAAAAATAGAAGAAATTATTAGTAATTTTAGATAACATTAGTCAACTACTAAGTAATAATAATAATAATTACGAATTGAAAAAAAACTTACCCTCTTTGTTTCGTCCTTTCTTTTTATTTTCTTTCTCCTGAAAACATTTTTTATTAATATACGCTTACGAATAATGTTTAATCGATACTAAGTAATCTCACGTTTTAATCGCAAACTATTTTATAAAAAGTTCAACAAATTATAAATGGTGCTTATAGTGCCAATTACAAAATAATAAAATTAATTTTAATGCTAAAATTATTGATAAATTGAAAATAAAAATTGAGTGTCGCAAGCGTGAATAATATTTACTTTCATTTACTTATTAATAATAATCAAAAGTCTTTGGCATTTTATACAAAATCAAATCAAAAATAAAGCTGCAAAATATACTCATTATAAAGCTAATAATAAATAAAAATCTTAATAATAATCCAAATAAATAATAAATACGTTATAATAATATAAATAATTATTAAAATTATATATTCGTTATTGTGCCAAATGATCTACCTATATATGATTCAATTCAATCGCTTTTTTATTGTATCATACATAAAATACCATAATGCTGGATATTTCATGTAACTAACTAACCGACCAACTAACTTACTAGTCAACTAACTAAGTAACTAAATGCAGGCAAAGCTAAAATTTATAAATATTAACATGCCAGGCTAAGCCACACCTTTTTTAGTTTAACTGAAGATATAGATCCTTTCTGGCTTTGAGGCGACTGGCTTTTATCAGATGTAACGTTAGGTGATGAAGGATTTGAGTTTAATGGATCGGGAGAAACTAAAGGCATTGTTCCTTCATCTAAGGGATGAATTTGTTTCGGTGTGGAAAGGGAAAGTGGTGGCATAATTGTCCGACTTTTAGGTTTTCTCCAGCCCTAGTGATACAAACACAATTAAGGATCATGCTCTAAGAGTAATAATGATAAATTTGTTTTTTTTTTTCAAGTATTAATTCTATTTAGCAGCTACTTGAACATTTTATCCTATTCATCTAAAAAATTTCAATGAAGTATATTTTTAGCTATTTTGGGACATTTAGACATTCAAATACATTGAGAACATATTAAGTTTGTATATTTGAACTGCAAATGACGTACCTTGTCATCGTAAAAACCCTGGTCGTCAGTTCTTTGTTGTCCTAATAAACGATCTGTTTCTAAATCAGTGTCCGCTTCTTCTACAACAACAAAAAATAAACATACGGACGCCAAAAAAAAAAAATGATTTGTATGCATACCTTCATCTCCGCCTTCCTCGCCACTTTGTACTTTCCGATCCGAATCGCCACTAGTCGCCGACAGTCCTCTTTGCCTGAAGATTAAAATTAGTTTAAAAATTAACTAATTAGCAGTTATAATTACCGTGGCACCCACACTGGGCTAACTGCATTTTCTTCGTTCTCTTCCTCCGGATGACATTTGAGAGGAAGGGTTTTGGTCCGTTGCAGCGTCAGACGAATATCTTTAATAGCTGCTTCAACATCACTCGGCTCTCCTGTGACGCAGCGATGTGGTGCTGGAGCTGGCGGCGGAGGCGTTTTATCTAAATAAACTATTATTATTATTATTAAATTAACATAGCGTGAAACAATGCCAATTACGAAAAGTTTATCACTTTTTTAAATGGTAATTATGTGTAGTTTATATTTCTACGGCAGTTTAAAAAATTCAATTTGAATTTTTTATGAAAATAAGCTAGTATTTTATCATAACGGCAATTTTGTGTTCATAGCATAGATATAATATCGTTAAAAAGTTTTAAAAAGCTAAACTAACCGCTGCATAAGATGAAATTAGCAATATAATTTAAAGTAACGAAATCATTTTATTACATCAGTTGAAATAGTTTAAGAGTTGCTCCAACATAACTATTACATTCTATAGATGTGATAATAAACGTATAATGCAGCCATGCAATTTATGAAATGACTTATAACTTACGTTTTCAATAAAAGTTTTTACGATAAACTATTTGCGGAATTACCACATAAGATCTTAAAGTGCAAACTCTTCGAATTAGCTTGATAGAGAAGATGTCAACTTACCTAATGTATCTACTTGTTGATGATTTAACTCATCATAGCTATTCAATCCATTCATAACATCGATTGGTGTAGATGTAATACAGTCCTTGCCGGGCGACAAGCCGTTCTCCTGCGATTTATTGTTCATCTGTTTGTTCTTGATGCCCTGATTAATCTCGCGCTCAATTTCGGTGATTTGTCGTTTCATCAGCATCACTGTGGGATTGTTATTATCCGTGTCGCTCGCATGGCCGGATGACAGGCCGTCTTCTAGCACAGGCATGCTCGAATATAGTCTTAATGAGTCATTTGGTATTGCTAAGTCACCGCTAGAACCTTGAATAGAATAGAGTGATGTAAGTATGATATATTCATTTGCATAAATGTTAGTGCTCGTCTACCTAGGAGCCCCGATGATGGTCCAAGCTCATTTTCCATTAGCATTAATGAAACTTCACTATCTAAATCGCCACAATTTGAATCGCAGTCTGTAGTCTCTGGAGAAAGCGTAAAGTTTCGACTATGACCTACTTGTAAACCGACTTCTGTTTCGCCTAAATCACCGCTAGAACCTGTGCCAATCGAAAGATCAAGAAAATTGTTCTCGTGTTCGATAATATCGTGATCCTAAAATATAAATAATTAATTAATTCATTCATTCATAATTAAATCTGTTATTAAGATTCCATTCCTATTAATATATCATCAATACCTGAAGTCCCAATAGATTGCTATTGTTGTGTTTTCTCGGCGAATCGACACGAAGACAAAAATCTTGATCCGGTCTACCCTTAGCTAGCCGCTGTCCAACATACGAGTTTCCCGAATCACTTGCCTGTCGTCTCAACTCATACTCTAAATCCTGAAATTCAGCTTCTAAGCGATTTTCCTCCTCCGGTGGCGGACATTTAAAAAACTCTTCTAGCACTTTTCGTGTTTCAGAAAACTCGTATAAATAATCGAATGTCGATGAAGTTGTTCGAGGCGAGCTAGGTTTACTACTTCTCTGTAAGCAAAAAAGCAATGCAATTTATTCATGATTAATAATGTAAAGAGAGCGATGATCAAATCGCTAGCAGAAAGCTGACAGTACAATATCAACTTTATTCGTATCGATAATTAAATACTGCATTTTTATTAATGGTTACTTGAAGCTACGAATAAAATTGTATAATCTTCTATTCCTGATAGGTCAAGGTATGATTATTTCATTTGAACTGTAATTTTGAATAGCACTAATCAATATTTACAGAATGAAAGTTGTTCCGTAAAAAGTAAACGCCAAATTATGTATGTGTGTGTGTTAGTGTGTGCATACAAATAATACACATGCATAAAATCAGCAACACATAATGCAACACAACAACAGAAGAACGAATTTTGCATTTTTACAAAACTTTAATGTTAGGTAAATTAAAAATATCGATGAAAATAAAATGATATATAATCATTAATCATTTTAAAGACATGCATTATGAATGGATTATAGAGCACAATGCTATTAACATTATTAAAATTATTAATAAATAGTAATAAATTGTAGATTTTTTTATAAAAAAAAAATAGATGAAATACATAGCAGCGAATAAATATTGTATTTTGTGCTTATCTTGATGCATACCATATATGCATATGTGGAAAAAGACACGAAGTAGATTGTTTAAATTGAGTAGAAAAAATTAGCAACTTACATAGTTATCAGCAATAGAAGAAGGGGCATCATTTTCACTAGGGGAGCAAACAACCCTTTGCGGAAAGCCCGGCCTAGGTGGATACACACTAGGGGAAGCAAGCAAACTCTGCGCGCTAGGTAATTGTGGATGCGTGCAGTTGGACTCCACTTGTCGAGGGCCGTACCGTCGTGGAGACCCCTCATAGACAGCAATTGGAAGATTGCCAATCACCTTTGTAACTCGTTCTGTTTCCAATTCGTTATTAAATAGATTTGGGGCAGTGTGATTGTATGGAGACGTAGACTTGGAGTGATCTTCATCCATTCTCTTTTCATCTTGCCAATTTTCACCGATATCATCAAAGACGACAACATCGCCGGGTAGCGCCATATTGCTCACTTTAGCCTCATTTTCGGGACTATTTCGGTGCTGCAATTGTTCGGATTGCGGATGTGTCATCGAGCACACTTCGGAGGAGAAAACAGTTTCGGTGAATTCGCACGAGTTTCGCGACTTTTTCAGATCGTTGCATCTGGAACCGCGTAACTCCCAAACGCCCTGTCTTATTGGCGACTTTTGACTCTTTTTCTTATCAATCTCATCTCCAGTTATAATATTACGCGATTTTCTAGCTGCTTTGCTTCGACTTTGCGAATAAATTTCACGACCACCAGCTATTTCAATTATCCTACAATTCAAAAACAAAAACGCATCCAAATGAATATTATGCAAAATAATCATAGTACAATGTATTGATAATGATAATAAACAAATATTGTGAATGAAATTAACAAAAATAGTATAAAATAAAGAGCATGGTCTAGATAGATATTGTACACATTATATTACATATTAACATATGGGAGTATGGAGGAATGTATAAATATAAATATAGTAATTTAAATAGCATAAATATAAAGAAACAAGTGCTGTTAGAAAGTCAGAAAAGTACGTTAGAAACACACGTTAGATATGTCGAGCTGTTTCTACACTAATTACTACATGCATGACAGATTAATAATAAATCAAATAAGAAAAAAAAAAAGTATGTACTGATATACTGATACTGATTTTAAGGTGTAGTCAATATATAAATAGATAGATAATAGTAATATAATATAAATATACGATAGAATATGGTAAGTACAAATGTATATTCATGCTTAGTATTTTCAAACGATCTAAACAACATAAAATGATGATGATGATGTTGTTTAGGTCGCTTAAGATCTGACACAAATTTGAAATTTCAAGAGCATATACCTAGAGTCACGTAACTTGTACGTTCCTCCAATATGCTCGTGGTCGATAATATCATCATCATCGGTAGAATGCACTTGGCTTCCTTTATCTCTATTGTCATTATAGGAACCATCCATGACCCATCTAGTTAACAGTTACAAAACCCTTAACAATATGTGTTGCGTATGTGTATAAGAAAGTATACCTATCATTGTCCCTGTCGATATTCATGACACTAAGAGGTGAATTATCTGTATGTTCATGATCACGAGCAGAGGCGATTATAGGATTTAAATTAATGTCACTACGAGGACGACACTTTGGAAATAGCTTGCTGATCTGTTCAGTATTTTCTGTAACATCATTATCTAATGCCAATGTCAAACTAGTCATTTCGGTGCAATTACAATTTCCGTCGAAAAGACATTTCAAGTATCTACAAAAAAATTTCGATTTTACAATCAACAAAAACCAAAAATTTCATGCAAATAATAATGCATTACGCATTACACATTACACTCATGTGTAAATCCCTACCCAATGATTCAACGTGTTCCGAATTGAATTCAATCCTCATTCGGATTCGGGTACAACATCACTTAATCAACAAACGCACAATTTTGTTTGGTCAATAACCACAGTTAAACACAAATATATCGCCATTTTAAGGAAAATTGATTGAAGAAATTGATGACAAAACATTTCTAATATTCTTACTACTAGGGTGTTTATATCACTTTTTTATCACCGCATACAACGCTCACATGTCGATTTGCCCGTATTCAAATCATTTCACCGTTTCAATTCGCATTTCATTCGCGTTTCAATCATCAATTCGTTTATTTATTCGATTCGAATATACGAGATATATATTAAACAGAAACAACCGGCGTAAACAATTCTACTACGGTCACACGAAAACTCGAAATTGAGCTACAGCTAAAATCAATATTAACTATCCCACCACTTCATGCTTCCTCATCACCACCGATAATTTAGAAACACCATCACCGACATCGACACCGACACACGGCATAGACACTTTTTTCAACACACATCGGATTAATTTCGCCGAATGGTTTTTTATTTTAGCAGCTTTTTGGCTTTTTCAAAGTGTTTCGGACGTCTTGCGCCGGTCTGCGCGACGACGCACAATCCACTCGCACTCGGACGGTAAAATTATTGAACGTCCTATGAACTCATGACTCGACCGAAAATCCCAAAAACTCCACCGAAATTTATGCTCTCAAAGCGCGTTAACCGCATTAAATGAAAAGTTGTCGCGTCTCTCGACCAAATCGCAACAAAATCATTTCAATCATCATCAATTAGGGGAAAATAAAAAGAATATTAATAATAAACATCATGCGCTCGATTCTACGAATTAACAATAACCTTTTGTTAATGATAATATAAGCATAAACAACCAAATTGTTTATATGTAATATAGAAGACAAAAGATTATTGTGTGTTTATTTACACATTAACGTATTGTATTAGTATCCTTATCGCAACCCCTTAGAAATTACTCATGCATACGCCACTGCTTACATATGATTTAAATGTCAGCGTATGTATCAACAAAAGCATAACAGAAAAAACAATGCAGTTTACCTTATCAATCGTATGTGCAATTAACATGTACTCAAAATGTAATGCACTAGATTTTTTACACAAAACGCAAGCAATTCCATTGAATTTTACGTATTATTAGACGAACGGTATGAACAACAAGATGTTACTGGTGTTTTCGTTGCCAACCCAACAAACACAAACATCACTAAAAAAGAAACTAACCACTTTCGAATTTGCATATTTATTTATTTGTTAATTGTAACTAGAGATGTGTGTGGTTCGTTAATGATCCGGAACGTTGCACTGATTCCGATTATTCATGACTAATACAATTGCAATTGATTTCGATCACAATTCACAAATGTTTCAGTTTGGATTACGTCAAATTTTCGATTGATATTTCACGTTTTGTTTTCAAAATAGTTTTCATAGATATTTAAGCTGTTTTAGTTGTAAATAATCGCAAGCTTTTTGATTTATAATGCTAATTGTTATTTTTAGCAAAAAAATATGTTAAATTCAATTGAAAATTTAACGTTTTCCTAGTGGAATGATATTTTTCATAACAAAATTTATAAGTTTAGTCAGAATTTGGATGAAAATCGAAATGAATTTATCTTAAAATACGCATTAAGCCATTCTAGCGTTTAGTTTTCGATTTTCTTATAAAAGTTAATGCTATATGAACCAAGTTTCATCATAGAATTTTTGTTTCATTTAAGGCGCCAACTGTCTTGAAATCGTTACAACATAGATAGTTTTATCAAATATTTACATCTATAAGCTATTTCACGTAACATTGCACCATAAAATATATAATAATAAAACTGTCATCACTTCTCCGCAATTTTTAACACATATATGTACGTATATATAAAAAAAGAAAATTGCTTGCAACAATGCAATACAAGATACTTCACTGATTTGAATTTCAAACATTGTAGTGACCCAGATGAAAGATCTAAATATCTCATCTCTAATTTGAATAAATTAAATCACAGATCAAAGGAACTAATAATAAAAGTTTTACATAAATTACGAGTGTGTGGCTTTCGACATGATTGATTCAACACGGTTTGCTGTTTCACGAACCACGTCAGATAGTTCAGGCAATTCTGGTAAGTCGATTGTGATGTGAGCGGATAGACGTTTATACACTGAGTTTGTGTCGGGCTTTTTTTTACGCGATTCTTCGAACTTTAGCTGCTGTTTGAGGAATATCGCATTCTTCAGATTCTCCTGTATGTTTTTGAAGCTCTCTTCGGCTTTGTCCATCGCCTTAATGGCACTACAATTGATAGATTAATTAAGGCAATACTAAGTTTGCTTCATTTACCCGACGGCGTATTCCATATCGTAGCAACGACCCTGTAATTCTTGATGAAGTTTATTTACATCGACTCTTCGATCAACCATGGGATTTAACGCTTTCCTTACATGTTCCTGGAGGCGGTAGAAGGCTAGTGATGGTTCATTTGCTACTATATGCATATTTTCGGATGTCCTTTCTGTGGCTGGAAGCAATAACATTCATTTAACACAAACGCAAAATATCGTTTTCATTCACTTACATTTTTTTATTTTGTTTTCCAGCACAGGATCTGTATTGAACGACATTTTAATTTCTCAATTATGTTACAGCTTTAATTGGTTTGTATAATCGTTAAATTGTAAGTACAATTTTGTTAAATTTTAAATATAAAATTAGTGTTTTCCTTTTTGACATCTGTTAATGACAGAAAGCGAATCTGACAGCGCCAGTGAACTACAATCACACAGTTGGTGAATAAACGAACTAATTTTCTTGATTTCAATTTAATGTTGTATTTTAAATATATATTACTTTAAAACTTTAAATAAAATTTGATTTCATAATAAATTTACTAAAGAAATACCAATATTACATGTTTTTGCTAGAAATACGAAATGACAACTCTGTAATTAAAGGAACTATTTTTATATTACTTACCTGTGCCTTTATGACGAATTCTTTTTAAATAAATTCATTTGGTCTTAGTGGTTGACGAGTCTGCTTTTATTCAACAGTTCCAAAAATTTCAAGTTTTTGCAGAAACAAGTAAACAAGTCCGATTCCGAATGGCGCCGAAAGGACAAACGTCAAGTGGTGGAAAGTTTTGAAATTCATGGATACTTCATATACAAGGTATGTATTTAAAAAAGATAGTTTTGCTGTTTTTGATATTATCTGAAGACAATATTCATATTTCGGTTTATTACCCTTATTTTCATATTAGTAAAAAGCTACTTTTTTATGATTATTTTGAGGTTAAATTGTAAGAAGTTGTAATTACTTGGTGAACCATGTTTATAAGTTATTTAAATAATATAAAAGAATTATAAATGAATAAAACAATCCTTTTTTATGAACTACACGTAATGTTGTTTTATTTATTTATCGTATTTTAAAAATATATTTAAATAACTTATTTTGAGGTTTGCAACTTGTTTTACTCCAACCTGCTTATTAAGTTGCATACTATTACATATAATTTAAAAATTTCAATTTGTAATGATGAAAAACTATTTATAATTATACATAATACATACATGTTTATTGTTTAAATTTAAAAGGAAATAAACATGAGATTAGAGGATAAGGTAATAATGAAATTGAATAAGTTTTTGACCAGATATTTATTGCCAGAGACAATTAAACAGCCATCAAACAAAGTTACGTCAATAATTAGGGTTTATTTATTATTAAATACATCACAGAAATAGAAACAATAAAGAATTAATGCCACAACAATATTTTAACATATCTAAACATTTACAACGTTTAATTACATATTATTTTGCACATTATCCATATATAGAATTAAACATTTCTAAAATAAAGAGTTAACAAAGATAGACTTTCAATATAGTTAAATAATAATAAATAATAAGATATATATTTATATTTATATGTATATATATAGTAAAACATATATAACAACGTGCAAAAAGAGTATTTAATTATATGTTATAGTATATTATTGCTTAAGCCAAAAATAGAGTTTTTTAGGAGGAAACGTAAACATTATGCAAAAATATATAAAATTTGCATATTTAGAATTAGAAATAGATAACTTGATTATATACATAGAATAGATTAAAGAAAATATTTGGTCCTGGTAAATTTTATGTTAAATAGTTTTTTTTTCTTATAAAATTTGTGCTTATTTTAGAATTGTAGCAAATTGCACAAAAATTTCACTGTAGACTATATACTTTGGTTTTTCTTTAAGATTGTGTATTTGAAAAACGAAATGAAATTGTATTTTTTTCTTTTTGGCCAATTTATCTATAATTAAAAATGTGATTTTAAAATTTAATTCGATTGTCTCTAGATATTATTAATAAGTATGAAATCTTAATTCTATTTTGGCTGCTTACTTCAAAAAACAGAAAATCGAATATAGAATAGAAAAGTTTGTGGTTTTGTTTGAGTTAATAAACAGTGGTGTAACTATAAAGTAGCCACACAAACAGTTGCAACATTCAGATTTTGGAGTTAAACTTAAGATGAGTTTCAGTTACGCCACTGATTACTTCTAACACGATAAGTTATGTCAAGTTCAGCTAAGTACACCAATAATATTATACATTAACATCAAAAAGTCACAACAAATCATTTTCTGTCGCATTGTACAATATGTAAGTACTTGTCGTGCGTTTCTGATCAAAATTAGGAATAAATACATAAATCTATTAGTTTGCTTCCATTTTACACGTTTCTGATTTCTATCTTGCGTTACATTAATGACTAATAAAGAAATGAATTAGTAATTTACAATCTTATTAACACAGAAATTTCTCTAAGTACACTTCCTAAATAATTTCCGTTAATCTTGCGGGATAAATACTTTAGGGCGACAATAACATAATCTGCTTTACGCTGATATTTATCTAATTATCTATCTTTTACCGCCTTCTTCAAAATGGTCTTCGTCAGATGAATCGAGATGTGATTCAGCTAAAGATGATTGTTTTGACAGCGACTGGAATGATGAGAGAAAAAAAAATTAATTATCGGCTAAAAATAGTTGACTGAAAGCATAAAAAATTGATTAAAATTATTGTGATAAAAATAGCACCACCAAGCGGGGCTCACTATAGAAAATCTACTGATTATAATAATTATCATAATCAATATTTTTGTGATATTGCGAGTTAATGTTTATCAAGTATGAGTACATAGTCGCACACATACAAATTACCATTAAATCAAGTTAATCATTTTGTTGCACAAATCAAACTATTCGATTAATTATTATGCTTAATATTAGTGTTATAATAACTTTGCCATTTCAATTTATATTTAAAATCGAATGTACGGGTGAAAAGGTTATATGGCACAAATTTCAAATTTTTCAGCAGCTATATATTATTTTATAATTAACACGTTATTGTTTTAATTATATTATAATACTCCGAATTTATTATTTAAAGTTTAGACTGACGTAATTCAACAAAAAAATAGAATTTACAATTAATATAAGTTTTAATTTGTCCTTTTTGCAACTCTTTCATTTTTTTAAATAATAAATTGTGGAAATGGTTGCCGTATTCATTTCGACAATTTATTATTTATCATTTCATTCGCTTAAGTCGTTTGTTTATATATAATAAACATTTCAGGTAAAGATTTCTACTCTAATTTAAGGCAAGTTCAAAATTTTAAAGCCTCAATTACATTTGAATAAATAGGGCACAAAATACATAGTAATGATAGTAATTTTTGATTCTCTGAGTTTATTTGTCATAAATATCCACTTACGCAAGCCAAAAAAGCTAAATTGTAATTTTTAAGATACTTTAAGTAATGACATTATTGATATTAGGCCATGGAACATATATAGGTTCCCCCAATGCGTCAAAATCCTTTACTAAACGGACCCTTTCTAAAGCTGTGGGCAATGGCCTTCCTGTCCTTATAAGCAAAACGGTGCTGTTGATAATAGATTTTCTTTTCATAGATAAAAAACCTGAAGTAACACGATAATTGAAATAATAAGATAATAAAACTTCAAACGCAATACTATCTATTTTTTTTAAAATTTAGTAACATTGCCCAATGCTACAATAGCTACTCAAATTTCAGTATTTTAGTATTAATCGAAGCCAATATTTGTTGCTTCCAGACAAAGCATATTCGGATATTTAATTTAAAACCACATTTTCTGCCAAACTTGAACAAATTATAAAATGGTTCGTCTGCTTTAGTGATACACAGACATAAACATGTACGTATTGGTTTATACAGACACGTATATATAACATTTAGCATGCATTATCACAAGTTCACTAAACACTTTATAATTAATTACAATGTAAATAATTAGTAACATTATTTATCGGAATAAAAAAACACAACGTGTTCCATTTCATTAAAGCACATTATGCGACTAATTACGTTATTTAATTAAAATTAAGTGCAATCAATACTAGCCTAAAAATTGAACACGCAAATAAATATTACGATATGTGAAAAATGCCTCATTATGCGTGTCAATATTTATAATAATATATATAATATAAAAACAACATCAACAAATATCCATTGCGAAAGGAAATGAAACGTGTTTTGTTAATTATCAATAATTATTTGGCGCAAAATAGCAGAAAAACGCATTTTCCGCATTAGAATTTCAAACATTTGTCAATGCAAATGTTGTTAAATGCACTACACGTACATCAAAGCGGGAGTTTCTGCTTTTGGCTAAATCATTTTTCCAGCATATTTTTGTTCCCATTAAACCATTTGTTTCCGCATAAATTGTTGATATGGATTTGATCAATGCTCCCTCTTTTTTCTCTATTTGACGATGTTTAAAATTTTATGTCTCGATAAGTGTATATTGTCCGTTGGCAAACCATCCATCGCATCGCAGAATTGCTGTCGTGAAAATTTGTTTCTCTCCTCTATAAAGAGTGTACTAGCGTCTTTTGAGATTGAAAAAAAAGTTAGAACTGCTGCTGAAATCCGCAAATAACACAAAGAAATATACACAATTATAAAAGAGTGTATTGCAAGTTTCTCTCAAAAGGAGCACGGTAATGGTAGAAAATATAAAACGCTTACTAAATAATATTTTATTCGGTTTCATCACAGTTAACTACCAGATCAAATATTATCAATATCTTTCAAATAAGCGAACCATTTGCGTTTTTTGTTTAATTTATTGATATTTGTTCTTTAGTTTGTTAAAAATTACAATAAAATATCGTAAAAAATGTGAAATAAGGTGATTTAAAACAAATAATGTTATTAATAAAATAGCAACAATTGTGTAATGTGTTTCGAGCACAAGTTATGCAAAGAAGCTTAAGTTTTAAATCGATTTTATGCAAATATTGTTAAAATTAAACGTTTATTTTTCATTTACTTGTATAAATATCGAAAACGAATCTATTATATAAGAAAACAAGTATACTAAGCAAATGGATCACTTATTTTGGAATAGAGTAATAAGTATCTAAATAATTTCTTATTATTTATCAAATTTCATTTAAAAAAATACGATTTTATTTTCGTTCGATTGAATGCTTAGTACTTAATTAATTTTTTTGATAGGATCTGGTAAATATTTTGACACTGCAGAAAATAAACCTTTATTATTTTACATAATTTAAATATAATTGTAATTATGGTTCAAATGACCCACTCGTTTTAGAACAGAGTAATACTATTTATTATTAATATGATGAAATAAAATCAGAATCAAAATTATTAATATATGTGTAAAGTATTACATAACAAATAATACAATGAAGCTAATTATATTAATTTGATATGTGTTGCAAATATGTGCTGAAATCAATCCTTTTAAGATATTTTATCACAATACAAATTTTATCAAATAACAGCTATATTTACGTATGGATTAAATCAGTAAAGTATGGGTGGAATTAATTAATTCTAATCAAATCTTTACTAGACGTCAATAATCATTGATAACAATGTTAAAATTAGGTTGATGAATGGGGGGGATTAAATGTATTCTTGCCTTCAAAATTAAAGTCTCCTTTTTTACTACACGTAAGTAATCGCATTGCGAACGAGTTATATTCAGAAGGCTACGTCGTAATATGAGGAATTTGAGTCCCGAATAGAATATAGTAGGTAGTAAAATTATAAAAATTATGCAACAAACAATCTTGAAAATATTGTATATTATATGACGGTTTATTTAAATTTTTTATTTAACTTTTTAGTAGTTAGTGTTGCGTCCTTAATTTATATTTCATAGTACTACAAAATAATTATCTTCAATTATTTTTTTGTAACATTCTATATATTTTCAAACTGGGTTCCGTGGAACAATCGCAAATGAACACTCATGTTGGGTTTTGAATTACAAAGTGTTTCATGAAAATTTGTAAAAATAGTACTCTATATGTCTTCTTTAATATACATATATGTACTCGTAAAACAAGCTTTGCGCTCAGTACAAATATCCCAATTGTTAGAGTATGTCAAATAAAGTCTGGAAAACGTTGCTATAGTCGACGAAAAGTGACTCTTGCGGCTCGGGTAATAGAAATGGGCTTTTCGTTTTTCTACGAGTTAGGTATTGCTGTATAAATAAGTTAAAAAGAGAAAAAATATTTTTTGTCCAAAATATCATCTCTATTTTATGGCTTAAGCTGAAAATGTTACTTTTCATCCACTGACAGTTGGGGCCATAAACATGGGCTAGTTCTTCTTGTAGGTAATTTGCATAGGTACTTGTACAGGTTAAAAAGAGAGAAAACATCTGAGTATACCTATTTATGCAAATTACTTAAAAAAGACCCACGTTCTTTTATTGCTTCACCCGCAAGAGTTATTTTTTGTCGACTATATTATATTATGTTTTAACACAAATAACAGAAATAATAATTTTTTAATGTTCGAACTATTTCCAAAAAATTACAAAATGAGTGCGTAAACTTTCATGTTTCTTTGTAGTGGTAAACTATGTATGTACATGGAAGTTGAGTGTAATTTGATTTCAATTCGATATGCATTTTTCACCATCTATGAAAGGCGGAATAACTGCAGCCACGTAACGTAAATGAAATGCCAATATTCATAACAAAAGTGTGCTCTCAAATAAACCGTGGATAATTAACCTGATAAATTAAACAATTGAAAATATTTGATGACCATAAAAAAAGTGTGTTAATGTATTCCACACAAAAGTAAATTAATTAGTAGTGAATTAGGTTGAACGAATTGTTTATTTATATAATATTTTAATTTCTCTTTGCTATATATGTTATTTTAGTAATAATATCACTGTGCTCGAATTGAATACTATATTTTAATGACAAATAAGGCATCTAGTGGATAAGCATAATTTGGGTGCGCTGAAGTCAATAGCACAAACAGTTTTTGAAAGTTATATCTGATTTTCGAGGTACATATGTACAATTTGAATGAATTTGAAAAAAAGTTAAAATAATAAAATAACCATTATAATTGTTCAATGGATTTAGTAGATTTTGCGTAGTTTGCAAAAAACAACTATCTAGATTTCTTTAATGGCACGTAGATGTGTTTACACTATGCATTTGTGGATAAAAACGGACAATAGGTGTGAACGCTCATAGAGTAAAACGTCATCACTAATAAAATGCATGTTTAATGCATATCTGTAGCAGCATATGTAATCTTATTGTGTTTTACAGATTTTTCGGATACGTACAATAGGCGTGAACATTTATACATAACTTCACCACCAATAAAATGCACCTCAAATGCATAACTGTAGTAGCATTGTTCTTAAGACATTCAAAATTATCCACATTTTGCAACTAGAACAGTGATAGAGATTCGTTTAGTAGTGGATGAAATCACCAGTGTGCTATTAATGTGGTGAAATAAATATCAGATTACTATAAAATCGTACACTGCGGTGTTTGGGCTGAGAAATTTTAGTCAAATTGCAACAAAAACTTTTCTTTCACGAACAATCTGGAAACAGGAAGTTTAAGAAAACTGATAATATTAATGGTGTACATATTGAATGTTTGCAACATCGTAACTTTAATAAAAATTCTTGTTTAACTATTCTTTGTGTGCCATCATAAATTGTTAGTATAATACATACGAAAACAACTTTATACTGTCAAAACTTTACGAGTTATAACGGAGCACATTTCTTCTAATATTGTTTAATATTAATAAAGAAAATTAAAATGTTTAATAAATGAAAAAACATGTGGTTATTTATATATATATAGCGTGAGCGGAAATTATTAATTGTGAAATTAATTGATGGAATTAAAGTGTATGCAAGTCTTAATTAACTATTATGAGTAAATCACTATTTTCGTTGCATTATATAACGTTGCAGATTCATTCACAATCTGCTTCGAAGTAAATAAAACTCACGTTTTTCTTAATTGAATTAAAATTTATCGTGTTTCTTTATAACTGCAGGTAGTGCTTCTGAGAGCCAACCTTTAAGAAATCATGCAGGTGCTGAAAAGTGTTTAATTTTTCAAGTTTCTTGTGTAAGATCATGAAATATTTGCTTTAAAAATTCTACAACCATAATGCATTTACTTAGGAATATTTACAGCAGAAATTAATTGAAATTGTTTTTAATTTTCTTATTTTTTATACACGTATATGCAAACATTTTTAGTAATAAATAATTGGACTAATAATACAATCAGTCTCCTAAAATAGAAAATAAATTCATTTTCGAGGAAAAAGAGATTTAATATATAACAGCAAAATAAATTGATAAATTTCGGCGAACACGTCTATATTATGTTATTAAATAATTTCTGCATGGTGATATGCGTGCGGTTTCTACAATGCAAATATTTGTTCAATTGAATTACATTTTGGAACTTATAGTGAGTAAAATCATTAAAAAGTCTCGTGTGTTGCTCCGATTACACGTAAGTTTTTAATAATGGCATGAATTTTCAAAACTTGGTTAGTTATAGCTTTACAGATTCATTCACAATTTCATTTAAAATAAATATAATTTTACGTTTTTCTTTCTTAATTAAATTAAAATTTAGCGAATTTGTTCTTAACTACAAATAGTGTTTCTGTGAGCGAACTTTGAAGAGTTACTGAAAGTGATGAAAAGCGGTTTAATTTTTAAACTTTGTTGTATAAAAAGCATGCTGTGCTTTGTACTTTTCCACAAAATATTGTCTTAAGAATATTTACAAAAGAAATTATTAATTGTAAAATTAATTGATGGAATTAAAGTATATGCAAGTCATAAGCAAAAAAACGAACCATTATGAGTAAATCGCTTCGTCTATTTTCGTTGCATTATATAACATTGTAGATTCATCCACAATCTTTCTCGAAACAAATAAAATTTTGCATTTTTAATTGAATTAAAATTTAGAGAGTTTGTTCTTAACTACAGGTAGTGCTTCTGCGAACTAACTTTTAAGAAATACTGTAAGTGCTGAAAAGTGGTTTATTTTTGTAAGTTTGTTATATAAAATTCATGCTTTGCATTGTAGTTCTTTACAAAATATGTTTTAAGAATACTTACAATACAAATTATTATTTGTGAAATTAATTGATAAATAAATAAAATAAAAATGCATGTAAGGCATAAGCAAGAAAAATCTAGCCATTATGAGTAAATCGCTTCGTCTATTTTCGTTTCATTGTATAACAACATTGTAGATTCATTCGCAATCTTTTTTGAAATAAGTAAAATTTCGTGTTTTTCTTTCTTAATTGAATTAAAATTTAAGGAGTTTGTTCTTAACTACAGGTATAGTGCTTCTGTGAGCCAACATTTAGGAAATACTTTAAGTGCTGAAAAGTGGTTTATTTTTGTAAGTTTTTTATATATAAAAAGTATGCTTTGTACTTCTCTATAAAATATTTTCTTAAGAATATTTACAATAGAAATTATTAATTGTGTTTTAAAATTCCATTGAAGTTAATTGATGGAGTAAAAATCTATGCAAAAAATAATGATTATGCGTGAACTGTTTGCTTCCTTTTCGTTCAAATTTATTGCAGTTTCGCAGATTCATGCAATCTGTTTCAATAAAATAAATAAATTTCATATTTTTATTAAATTGTATATAAATTTAACGTGTCTGTTTTTAACTACAGACAGTGCTTCTGAGCTAACCTTTAAGAAATCATCCAGGTGTTAAAAGTGTTTCATTTTTCAAGTTTGTTGCATCAAAGGCATGAAATAAGTAAAAGTGTGTAAGCAAGAAAAAAATAACGATTCTTAGAAAACCGTCTCAAGTGCATTATATAACTTTGCAGTTTAATGCACAATTTGTTAAGAAATGAATAAAACGCGTGTGTTTTCTTAATTGAATTAAAATTTATTACGTCTTTTCGTAACTATAGTGTTTCGGAGCTAATCAAGAAATCATCCAGGTGTTGAAATGTGTTTAGAATTCTCGATAAATACAATCCGTTATTAAATTTTCTAAGAAATGTTTAAGATATAAATTAATGGAAATTAATAATTGTATCTATTTTAAAATGAATTGAAGTAAGTAAGAGTATATGCAAATTATATAAAATGAACATTTATGAGTAAACCGTTTGCTTCCTTTCGGTTCAAATTCATTCATTATAACTTCGCAGTTTCATGCACAATCAGTTGAGAAATAAATAAGATTCGCATTTTTTCTTAATTGAATTGATATTTAAAGTTGCTACTCTTAACTACATACCGTGCTTATAAAATGATCAACTTTTCAAGTGTGTTATATAAAAACATGCAATATTTGCTTTGGAATTCTCTATAAATGCAAACTGTTATTGCATTTTCTAAGAAACATTTACAATAGAAATTAATGGAAATTATTATTTGTGTTTTAAAAATGAAATCAAGGAGCAAGAGCGTATGCAAGATTACAAGCAAGAAAATGAACGTTTATGAGGAAATCGTTTGCTTCCTTTCGGTTCATATTTATTCATTATAACTTTGCAGCTTCATGGACTTCATCTGCTAAGAGGTAAATAAGATTCGCGTTTTTTCTTAATTAAATTAAAATTTAAGGTTGGTGTTGGTGTACAGACAGTGTTTTTGATCTAAACTATAAGAAATCATCCAGGTGTTTATTCTTGCTATGCAATTATTGTATTTTCGGAAAAACATTTATAATATAAATTAATAAAAATGATTAATTCCTTTTTGAAAATTAAATGAAGGAGTATGAAAGTATTAGTTATAAGCAAAAAAATGAACGTTTATGAGTAAATCGTTTACTTCCTTTAGGTTCAAATTCATTCATTATAACTTTGGAGCTTCATACACAATCTGTTGAGAAATAAATAAAACTCACGTTTTTTCTTAATTGATTGTTCCTAACTACAGACCGTGATTTTGAGCCAACCTTTAAGAAATTGAAAAACGTTTATTCTTGTTTTGGAATTTTCTTTAAATGTAATCTGTTATTGCATTTTCTAGAACACATTTATAATATAAATGAATGGAAATTACTATTTGTGTTTTAACAATCAGATGAACGAGTATACAAGTTATAAACAAGAAAAAGTAAACGATTATGAGTAAACCGTTTCCTTCCGTTCGGTTCAAATTCATTCATTTTAACTTTGCACAATCTGTTGAGAAATAAATAAAACTCGCGTTTTTCTTAATTGATTTAAAATTTAACGTGTCTGTTCTTAACTACAGACGGTGCTTCGGAGCTAACCTTTAAGAAATCATCCAGGTGTTTTAAAAGTGTTTAATTTTCCAAGTGTGTTATATAAAAACATGAAATATTTGCTTTGGAATTCTCTACAAATACAATCCGTTATTGCATTTTCTTAGGAATATTTACAATAGAAATTTATAGCTCGAGTAAAGTTGCAACTTTGTAAGTTTTAATAATATTTTACACATGGTGTTGTGTTGATTTAGTAAATAACAATAATTTTATGCATATTGGATTTATAAAATATTGATGGTTTGGCCATGAATGAAACATGTTTTTGGTTTATTTAAAAGGATATAATGTTTATTCATGCGGCTAATTCTTAACACTCACTTATAATGTAACGCTTTCCATTATTGTAATTAAACGAGAAAAAAAAGACCGACTGTGTATTATATTTATTTTTAGCGAAATAATAAATAATGCATTCCTTGTATCTGAATGTTTGCGATCGTAGAATAGGCGCTGATAGTAAATAAAGACATTAAAGGAGATATACATATAACGAACGAAATTAATTTTCCCTAAATGAAAATGTCTGTATTTGAGTAATGAATATTTAAATATATTTTTGCTGCAATTTGAGTAGTATTTAAACAGTTACTTTATATTTCATTTAAATAATGTCATTTAGTCATTAAGAGGATAATTCATGATGAGAAACATCGCAAAAAGGACCTCAACAAAAGCACAATTTCGTGAAACTTCCGGCAACGGCGTACGCATTGTTGATAACCTTTCGACCTATTTTGTATGTTGTAATGAACAACATGTTTATTTATGTTTCTAGAAACAACAGCTGCACTTAAACAAAAACAAATTGGGAAAGAGAGGTGAAAACGCATACGATGTCGTTTTCATTAAGATAGAGTAGGATATTTTCCCGATTAATTAAATGTTTAAAATGAAAAATAATTGTACCAACCTGATGCAATTTACGCCTCGGCGGAGATCTCTTGTTCCATAATGCTTCGAGTTGATCAAAATGTTGTGATTGCGCTAACGAGCCCTGCTTCGAAGGTAAGCCGCCCTAAAATACCCCCAAAAATAATTATTCGCTTGATTTATTTCATTTCAATGTGATTATTTTAAATTTCCACTAATTACGTGTACAATAAATGCCAACCAGATTGTGCATCCGAGCAATATCCACCATTATGGCTAACATTCAACACAGCAAGAATGAAAGGGCTTAGCTTTGTTTTACTCCTTCATACTTGCAAAAGCTCGCATCATTTGAATCCTATTATTATCCGTTTTGATCGATGGAAAAAAATCTTTATACTCCTGATATCCTGATAGGATAAATAGGAGAGAGCTTTGTTTGCACAAATGAAACATGTGACTTTCGCAAAAAAATAAAAAACATACACGTATGTGATAAGTCATAAAAAATATCACATCATGTCGTTAAGTTTTTATAGATATAGAGGCTAAGCTGTGTGATTATCGTGTCGCATGTGTGGAAGGCATGTAGAATGAAAATTACTTAAAACACACACAGCAACAAGTCGGAAATGTTATACGATTTGTCAAATAGTAGGGTCAAACTATGAGAAAACATACTACAATACATGTAGATGAATAATAATAATAATAATAATTGAAAAATATGATATTTTCATTTTCTTGCCGTTTTAAATATTTAGATTATTTAATACGGCGCGCGCTTAAAATGTGAGAAAATAAAAAGCGCTCGGCGCGCTTTATAATTGATTAAGCTAAAATTGGTATTCGGGGATTTGCACGGATGTTTTGTATGTAAAGAAATATAACATGCAAAGCAATTTTCTTTACCTGACCGTCTTTATTCTGGGGAATTTTTGAGATTTCTTCCATGCTTGCAGAGACTGAAAATCTGCGCTTGAATCGTTCATCAACCGCCGGAATAACAAGATTGGATGTAAGGTGAGCGTATTTCTTCTGCCACGTGTAGGTGTCTAACGATACTTCCTTCTTTAAGAGCCGACGCATCTGCCGTTTCGGTCCCGTTTTCGGATCTATAAATTTCACATTATAATTTCAATTAACAAATTTATGATATAATAAGCCTACTATCAATTATGTCTTTGTCTGGCGCACAATACGTAGGTAATTTTACATATTTTGCAGGAGTATTATGCAAACAAATAATTGGCATATATTGTGTGTCCTTTAATAATACAGACATGCGAGAAAAATCTGATGACGGCTCGACGCGAACGATTGGATAGTGCATTTGAAGCGATGTTAGCGGCAGGCCGCGCTTTGTATCCCATATTATAATACTTTTATCATCCGAACCTGTAATCGTTAGCATTTAGTTAGATATATGTCGTCCTTTGCGAGAGAAATGCGATAACTTTACCAGAAATTGCAATGGTGCCATCGCCTGAACATTTTACACATGTTATGTAACTTAAATGCGCTGATAATGTATGTACATCTGCTCCTGTATTAATATCCCATACAATTAAATTTGTATCACACGATCCTGATATTATCAAACTTTTATCAGCTGCTGATACTGCCACGCAAGTCACCGCATCCGTATGTCCAATTAAAACCTAATAACAAAAATGCTCATTTATTAGAATATGATGATAGCGTGCGTTTAGCTTTAAATCAATGATATTAATGGATTAAAACTTAAATACTTATTGGATGTTGAATTTGATTTCAATGCCCAGATAAGTTAGTTATCGCATTTATTTACTATAATACCGTATTGATTACATTAAATCCTTGTTGTTGCTGTTTTAATGCTTGCACATGTGAACTTACTTGTACGTGTATGATACGTGGCACAAGTGCTACCCTATTCTGCTAGTTAAATATTCGAAAAATCCGAATAACGAATGTAATCTAATGAACAAAATAAAAAAAACTAGACACTTTGGATACTATGAAAGATTTATAGGATTAAACCTACGCAATTTATAAAAATCGGACAACAACCAAGTTGCGATTCTGACATTTTCTGATTGAGGAATGTTTCCGTTTATTATCTGAATTTATGATTTTCACCATGTCCGCGAATAATTAATTATTAGCAAATTGTTGCGTTTTCAGAACAAATATTTAAAATTGTTTATTAGATGTCTAAAAACATCAATTAAAACTTTTACACAAATTAATTTGAAAGTTCGATAAATGTTTGCAACTCATAATATCCACACTAATATTTAAACAGCACACTTTAATTGATTTATTACAAAAATGAGTGCAGCCTAATCAGGGAAATTTATTTACGCCATAAATCAATAACTTATTAAAATTTAGTTTTTTTTCCGCTAAATGTGGCGCGGCATTTGGCATTTTTTCCCTTCTTGCAACAAATTAATTAATTAAACCGTTTGACTAGCAAATTCATTAGCCAATTGTTTAAGTCAATTTAATAAAAATCGTTTCGTTTGACTGATTGCTGAAACAAACCTGGAATACAACCAAAAAAGGGAAAAATCAATTCGTAACTCCTATGATATCGTTTTCTATTGCATAAACGTTTTTTTTATATTAATATGTTATTCAGTAAATGTATCATTTAATGTGTACGTAATCATAATTTAATTGGTTTTTGATTAATTCGGCAAACAAAATTTATTGTTCATTAAATTTGAATTTATTTTGAGGGTGTATTAATTTTATAAATCGAATTTGTACTAAACAAATAGCTAAACAAATATTGTTTTATTTAAGCGCGCTATATTTTTGTTGAATTTAGTGGAAATCGTATTCGCTTTAAAAGCAATATAATCCATTAAAAGTATTAATATTTTGATTGGACGATTCATACAGCGAATGCGAATTGTAGCTCTGCTAGGTTTAATATAAACAATTTGCTTTCATTCTATATAGAGAAAAACTAACAAAGCAATGCGACTGAAAAATGTACATACCTACTCTTCCGAATGGTGTAATTTATTGCTTTCAATATAAATTGCTTGCAACTTTGAAATAATTTAACAAACACTTGCAATTACAACATTTTACTTACTAATTTGTAAAGAGTTTTGGATAAACAAAACCTGACTGAAGTAAAGTAAGTTTAATTTAGGAAATGGTTTAAATTTTTATAATAATGCTAATAAATTAGATTAATTAAATAAAGTGTTTTTTAGTTGGGTTCAAATTGCGCACGTTTTCGCGTTAAATTATTGGAATAGATTCGAGCAAAAGTTTTGTAACAGAAGAGCGGACTGTTTAATAATAATGATAATAAATAAATTGGGTGTGAATAATAGAAAATGTTTCGCGTCATGCAAGGAAAATAAATATTAATTATCTTCTACCTGAGATAATTTTCCCCCAGCCACTTGCCAAACCTTAAGAGACATATCCCGCGATCCGGTAATTACGTGTAATGAATCCATTGTTAATACAAAGCAGGTTATCTCCTCGGAATGGCTGACCGTGTATTTTTCATCATCTTTCATCAGCGACCAAATTTTCAATGTCGTATCGGTGTTGGTGCAAAGCTGCAATGATATGCGATAAATGCAATTATTATGCCATAAATGTGGAATTGACAAACCGCATATTTCATATTGTTTGTAACATTGGCGCAGTTGCTAGCTACCGAATAGGATTGAATTAAATTACCGTTATCGGCTAACCAAATACATAACATATCACTGCGATCGCTCGAGATGATTCTTGTGGAATCCATCATGACTAGAACCGAGGAAACAGGAGCTTGATGTCCCTACAATAATTTCATATACTCCTCGCCTTTTTTTCCCACCTACAATATGATAAAAGCTGAGCGAATTACCTTAAACGTCGCAACGAGCGATCCTAATGTTAATCCCCACACTTTAACGGTTTTATCTTCGGAAGCCGATGCGACAAATAATGTGTTGGGAGCGAAGCTCACATCTGTGATTGCACCCGAGTGATTATTAAGAGTCAAAATTAATTCATGTGAATTCATTTGCCATATATTAACTAGATGATCAGTCGCGCCGGAGACGGCAAGTTGTCCATCACGTGAGATGTCAATGCATGTTATATGTCCAGCATGTGGCATTAAATGATGCTGTGATTTTTTGTTTAATTTTAAAAGATTTTTTATGTTATCATCGCTACGGAACGGATAGAAAAATACTTTATTTCCACCTGGAAATATTATTATCAGAATCGATGCGCAGCAACGTTAATATAGTTATAGTAGATGTACTATAGGTAGTGAGTTGAAGTGAGGAGGAAGAGGAGGAATGTAAGGTTATGTATGAATTTATATGTACAATATATTGTAGTGTAGTAGTAGTAATAGTAGTGGTAGTAGTAGTAGGGTAAGTTGTATACAATATGTATTTAGTTGTGTAATAAAAAAGGGAAGTAAATTGTAAGAAAAATACCTGCTGTTAATAAAAAGTCATCTTTATCGGTAACTCTAACAGCTGTAACTTCACCCGTTTGTCCTGATAAAGTTTTAGACAGCTTTCCACTATGAACATCATATATATAAACTCTGGAATCTGCACAACCAACAACCGCACGGCAACTATCTTGCGTCAAGCAAATTGATTTTACCTATATAATATATTATAATATCATACGATATAATAGATATCATTTCGTGTATAAAAAGTATAAATAAAAAGGAAAATAATGAAATCATACCCTAGATTTATGCTCGTTGAGACTGTGAAGTTCCGTGCCGGTAGCTAACGTACGTAAATAAAGATTGTTATCCAAACATGCCGTTAATAAAAATACGGAATCAGCAGATACGTCAATTATGCGTACGGGGGATGGTAAATTTATTGAATTCAATATAGCAAAGTTCTCTAATGACCAAAGACAAACAGTGCCGTCATGACTGCCAGATACTAATACATCACCAGCAGACGTTACTTTTACCGATGTGACAGGACCACGATGATGATCAATTTTCATAACCTGATGAATTTGATTTCGATTTGATCATATAATACGCTTAAATTAAACACTTATGTACCACTTACCACTTTACCATTAGCTAGTGATGTGATAATTATGCTGCTATCTTCACCTCCGCTTACAATGACGGAATTATTAAGAGCGCTCGTTATACACAAAATAGGAGCGATATGCTCATAAATACGTAACGTCATTGTTAAAGCCTTTAGGTCCCAAACAATGATGCTAATATCCTCCGAACCAGTTAACAAATATTGTGATTGCTTCGTTACAGCCATACATATTACTTTACCACTGTGCCCTGTAAAATTTCATTCTAATTAACACGATTAACAACGAAATTTATCTTAGTTGATTAATTATCATAATGCATAATTATAAACTTGCACTTTGCAACTAACACACGCACACACACACATACACATTATATATTCTCTACCCTGTTTCTATTTAAACGTGTAAATACGTTTCTGTTAGAAAGTTATTAGCTCATAGATTTAGAACAAAACACACACAACAAAGCAACACGTTAAGCGCTTTAATAAATCTTTAATTTAATAAATATTCCATGTATATATAAACTTTTACATTTTGAATGCCAGCATATTGATTGAATTGATTTTATATTATTACGTAAATAATAATTCAAATAATACATTATAATATAAAGTGAAAAGGGAAAAAAAGAGATATTAAATAATGGTTTCAATAGGTGTTTTGTTTTCTGAACACCAAAGACAAATAAAACTAAATACAATTATTAAAATAATATTTGTGTTTGCTGCTAACTTAAAAACGCGAATAAATATTAGTTATTAATAAGTCAATATTCAATAAATCAATGACACTACAGTACGAATTATTACGTATGATGAACATTTAGCGAATAAATAAATATCGTATATATCGCATTTATGGTATATATATATATATTTAAATGATTTATTCAAACATGCAAAATGTGTGTAATTTTGAATTCGTAAATGTAAATGGTTTTTCATGCAAATAACACAATAATAAATAGTATTGATGGACAGTTATAAAAATAAAATGTAGTGAAATAAATCAAACCTTTGAATGTGTGAACCAATTGATTACTCATAATGTGCCAGAGCTGTGGATCGGTGTCGGCGCAGCAGATAACGTGTTGCCCTGAAGGAGTTGATTCAACGAGACGCACTTCTGGGGTGGTAATTGTCTTCGATTGAGGGGGTAAAGGTGGTTGCAACCAGTCTGTCAAAGGTACGACTAAAGGTAGTGTAAAACCATCGCACCAAGCCATTGCTGCTGTAACTAATGTATTCATAATACCGCCGCCGCGCTCAGTGACAGGTCTTAGCCATGATATAATTTGTGTACCAAGTTGATAAGTGTCTCTTGTTAATATATCGGTTGCTTTTCGCACGGTATAATATATTAATTCAATTTCTCTATCTAATAAGTAACATCGCACATACTCCAATATGCATCGCAGATAGCTGACCGAAATCGTTTGCACCTTGTTTGCAGAGAGATAAAAGCGTAAACAGGCAACGAAATAAAAACAATTTTCCGAAAATACTTACAGCTGCTAGCATAAAATCGTAATTGCACATTGTTAGAGTTTTCAATTTAAGTACATCTCCTGCTTTTAGTAAATGTATCCAAGACTCTTCAACATGCCTAAGACTGTAAGTAACATCGCTGCGTAAAGTAGATTGAAAGGGTGTATCCTTTAAATCAGACGGAAGAGGCGCTGAAATTAACAAAATTTATAGCACTTTTGCCTAAAAATCGATTTGCTCCACACTCCACACTCCACACAACTATACTACTAAGTAGGTACCTGGTTCATCTTCAGATTCACTGTTATCTTCATCACAAAATTCATTAAAGAATATATTCGCTATCTCGGCATGGGTATTGCGCAAAACTTCTTGATTTTGTAAATATCGCTTTTTTGCCATTTCTTTTATATTATTATGACTCCATTCGATTAAAACTTTACCACTCATTAATTTTTCTCTCAAAAGTTTTTCTACAAACAGAGTTTTATTGTTATATTATATAAATACGTGTTCAACTTTGTACGAACTCATTCGTCGTCGCACCGAGCAGAACGTTGAAAAATTGAAATTCGCATTTTCTATACTAATCACAGCTTCATTATTGCTTGTAGGCATTAATATTTCTAACAGTTCTGTTTCAGTTAGTCCAAACTCCGCGCACGTTATTAACGAACATAGCCGTGCGATTGCTCCACGACCAAACTCTTCTTCCAAACCGCTAAACGTTAATTCTAGATCATCTAAAAAACACATTCATTATTTCTGCTACTGCTGCTGCTACTAAATTATTCGTTTCGATTGAAATCAAAACAAATGTGTATCTTTGATGCGAAACTTTATCGAACAATTAATTTAATATTAAACTCGCTGTAAGTTCTAATGTGATTAACACATATATTCACAAAGCACAAAAAACAATCTAATAAATGCTAGAAATTTTGATAATTTATAAATTAAATGTCATATTCCACGTCCAGATTATATACAATGCTACTTGTACGTGTAGTTTACAACCCTCAACTGCAAATTGTATTTTAAATCATTTAAAATGATTATCTCGTGTTTCTATCTACCATTTGTAAATATTAAATTTACTACCTGTAATAATAATTGCTATCACATTACCGCAGCAAATTAATTAATAAAAATACATATATCGTATTTATGTAATGAAATGTATCAATCAATCGATATTTTTTGTATAATAATTAAATAAAATACACGTGGAGAATTTACAAATAAAAATTAGTGCGTAGTTGGTATAAAAATAAACAATTAATAAATAAACAAAAACATAACAACAAAAAAGAATACATTATGAAAGAATATCTAAAAATTTGATTTTTTAGAAGCTTATTAAATTAGAAAAGCATTATTGAACAAAATTTCAGTAATGAATGAATATTTGGACTTTAAAAATGTCAAATTTTTAGATATTCTTTTATAATGTATTCTTTTTGTTTTTATGGTTTTGTTTGTTTATTATTTGTTTATTTTTATATCAATTACATACTAATTTTATTTGTGAATCCTCCACGTGTATTTTATTTAATTAGTATACTCAACAATGGCTCACCAAGTGAATGCAATTAATATAATAAATTTTATCCATATTTTTTGTGCTTTGCACGTTAAATCAAGCCGGCAATCAATGAAACATCCAAAATAGCTAGTTGAAAATCCGTGAAACGCTTAAAAAGTTTCGCGTTCTGATCTAATTTATTAATCGCATTCTGAATTAAACTTCCCTATACTAAAGCAAGTTATAAATTGCTGCCAATTCATTCTTTCATAAGGCGCAGTCAATTTTTTAAATGAAAATCTATTGTTGATGCATTATTAAAAGCCAATAAAATTAGCTATCAACTGCATCGAAAGATTTATTCACGGTTGCAACTCTATTTATGCAAAGGAATTTCTATTGTATATTTATCACGTAAAATTAAATTTTAATTATTTGTGCGTGCAAATTGTTTCCGAGAATTGACGAATAAGCGCCTACCAATTACTTAATTTAAATACTATTTGTTGCCGCAACAACAAATTAAATCAAACTTGTTTATGACACAGATATTTTACCAGCGATTTCCAACTTTACTTTAACGCGGAACAAAAAGTTTTTAAAATTACTTTTATAATAAATCAATAAAATGGAACATTTTTAATATAATTAATTAAGTTTCCATTTGGTCTGACAAAATTTTTAAAGAAAAATATATCTTTATGTCAATTTAATAAATTTTAAACGAAATCCGTAAGGAACTTCAGTTGGGAATAGCAATATTATTATTACAAGTATCACAAAGTGCAATAAACATATAAACTAATTAAAACAGAACAAAATGTATAATGAATAGATGAATTAAATGAATTTAAACAATTAAAAAATATGCTTTTGATAAATAATTTAATTGTGTGTTGAATGAATGTATGAAGTATAAATAAAAATATTTCACGAATCTGTAAAATGCAGCTACTGACTGAAATATGTGCACATATTTAATTACGGAAAATGTACATTTACGTAATATCTATATATCGTATAAAGACGAGTTTTAATTAAAAATCAGATCGTTAATTAAAAATAAAATTTGAAAATCTTCTTGAAAGTGCTTTTAGTTGCATCGTATTTAATTAAAAAAGATTATTCAAATGGCTTACCAGTAAATGAATTAACCTTAGGCAATAATAGATAGCACTCGGAGTTTCTCATTCGCTCTTTCTGAACGGGGGTTAATCTTAACGCTTCTAATTCGACACCAGAAGTACAAATCAAATAGCAATTTTTAGGCAAACTTATTGGCAGCCAGCTAAGTGCAGATACGGCCGCATCCGAATCTAGCGGATTCAATAAATGTAGATCGTCAATGAATATAACTAAAACTTGATTTAAATCTTCAAACATACGGAGAAGTGATTGGAACCAATTATTTATGTATAAAGGATCAAAGGAAGCATCTTTTGGTAAAAATCCTTCTGGTAATTTAAGTGCGATGCAAATTTGTTGACATATAACACGTAAAAGCTCTAAATTGTACGATGATCGCGGCGTTGACGATATAAATCTGATAATGCGCAGTAATCTACAACTAAACCATGATTCAAAACTTTTATATATTGTTTTCAATAACGATGTTTTCCCAGATCCAGAGTTTCCATAAATAATGATCGGATTGTGTCTAGAATTTTTAGTATTTTCGATAATTTGTTTAACTTTTTCTAATAAATCCGAATTTGTATAATCTTCAACAATCTCTTCAAAGTTTAACGTTAAATGGGTGATGTTTTCTTGAAAGTTTTCCTAATAAATTAACATAACAATACATAACATTAATTTTTACTTCTTTTTATAACTTTTTTAATTAATAATTAATAATCACCTCAACAATTTTTTTGCGCGATTTTATTTCGGGCTCGTCTTCGACGCTTTTTTTCACTAAGGCTTGTAGTTTATGTAAAACTGTATTTTTAAATTTATTAAGATATGCTTCATAGTCGTCATCTTCAGCATTTATACCTCCTGATTTCCAAGGCACTCTAACAAACGAAAGGCTTTAATCTAATACCTTCAATTTTAAAATGCAAAACATTGAATAACTTATAAAGGCACCACAAACAAAAATTCTAATCTTTTTACATTAAAAGAACAAAATCAATCAAATTTCCAAAGTAATGGAATACGTAAATGGATAAAAAATTTAAAACAAACTTTGTAATTTGTTTATAACTGGAAAAGATAAAATTTGCTCAATGAAATAAATTTAATAAACTAAATGAGAGAAGGGGAGAGAGAGACAGAGACAGAAAAAGAGAGAAGGAGAAAAGAAAAAAGCGAACAATATTGGAAAAAAGCACTTACATAAAATTACATTGATTCTCCTCTGCAATTAAAGATCTAATTCTATTTTTAAAAATTTTGAGATCCTCTGTTGGTTGTTCATTGGCCCCATTTGAACTATCTAATATATCCTTAATAATAAACAATTAATTAGCATACAAACAAGCAAACACACCAACCCATTGAATTATAACTTACATAATAATTTTTATCGAGTTCGTCCGTCTCCTCCTTCCTATTGAATTCTCTTATAACACTAAGCATATGATGCACAGTACCTGGAGCTAATCCTAGAATTCATTTGCAATTTGTAACATTACAACCAAAAATATACTTAATAAGAAAATAAATCTGCATTCACTTAAATAAAGGAAATATCATATTTATAACCAGAGAAAATCAATTCATCTGTAATTCAATACCTAAAGCATAATTAAATTGTTGTTCCACGATTGATTGCTGCAAATGTTTACATTTTTTTTGGAATGTTTCTTCGAACTGACGCACTACTCTACGTATAATTTCAACTAACTCGTTTGCAATTTCTTTCCATTTCTCGAACGATAGTTTTCTAAAATAATTCAATTTTATTAACACATGCGTAAAAATAGAGTACATACACATAACCAGCGAATTCTCTCAAACAATCAGTACTTTTATATTAATTTTTTGAATACACGTAAATTATATAATCTGCACAACTTAATTCGTTAATCGAATCACTTATTATATTAAATAGCAATGCCGATGCCGATAAATAACTATGTCTATATCAGAGTTATAATGATGTATATTACGTAACCAAAAAAAAAAAACAAAACGACGATGAATGATTTTATATAGGTTGACAAGCCAACAAATTTAAGTGTTTAGAATTTTCAAAAAGAAAACCAAAATATTAATTAAGTAACTGTCAGAAATTTTGTAACGAAGTTTCTGAAGGTATATTAGTTTCAGTAGTTAATTTTGGCATTGGAAATTAGCGCATACTCGGAAAAATCAAGAATTTGATATGGTAAAGCGTATAACAATTTTATTAATTTTTATATTAATTCTTTAATATCTTTTAATACTGAGTCAATTATATAATTAGTACAAGTTAATTCGTTAACCGAATCACTCATTATATTAAATTACAATGACAACGCCGATAAATCGTTACATTCCATTCGAAACATACCCAATAACTATGTCTATATCCGAATTATAGTGATGCAAGTGCATATTAAACTATTTCGTAACAGAAACTAACATTGTAGTATTAAAAATTTACGAATTAATTAAACAAAACAACGATGAATGATTTTATATACAATAGCTTGACAAGCCAAGAAGTTTAAGTGTCTAAATTTACAAAGAAAACCAAAATATTAATTAAGTAACTGTCAGAAATTTTGTGACGGAGTTTGTAAAGGTATATTAGTTTTAGTAGTTGATCTTGGCATTGAAATTTCGCGCTATATATGTATATACTCCGAAAAATCAAGAACTAGATATGATGAAGAGTATAACAATTTTAATAAGAACATAAAAGTGATTGTAATTTTTAAGTACATAAATAATTGTTAATTTTTAGTACAACATTGCAAAAACGGGTTAATTAGTTAATTTGTTAAATTTGGTCTACTTTAATTTTGAATAAAACTCTAGAGACATTTTTTGCATACGTTTCAAGATTTGATGAAAATGCAACATCATTATAAATATCACAAATTTGTAGCACAAACATCTGCTTCTTATTAGGATGATTCTTTTGAAAAGACAATAAAACACTTTTATGTTTATTATAATTTTAAATCGTGAAACTATTTCGTATAAGAGTTCATTTTGTTCGCTATGCAGATCTGTTTGTTTTATTGAACTTGACTTTATTTGCATTTACACTTGAAGACGTATACAGTAAATACTGTGTATAGTGTTTTTTCAACCCGGCTGAATTTTTCCAAGCGTGCACAAATGCCCTAACTAACTTATAGACTTTTATGGAAGTTCTTCGATTTTAGGTAAATTAATATCTGTTTTATCAATTTAAATTTTTTTTATTTTTAGTCAATGGTTTGCCAAACAAACAAAATTCTAGCGAATCATAATTTTAATATGCAAAAAATAAGAAAACTCTTTACTTGAGATATGAGCAAATGATGCGCTAGGGTAGACGGTCTCGCGTTTCTCGTCTGCCATAAAAGTGAACTTATTTCTAAACTTTAAATTGACATTTCTTAACAACGCAAGTTATAACTTAAAAATTAAATTAATAATCATATCGCCCGGTTTTATTATTTTCACTTGAAAATTTTTAAATTAAGGTAATTTGAAAACGCAGGCTAACTTTTAAAAATGTTTTGCGCCATTGAATTTCGCGAACCCAAATTAGATTTACCCAATATGTCCTATGCTTGTCACAGAAAATGAATACAAAACGAAAAAAAAATCAATTTGTAGCGTACAAACATCGTTTAATGAAATTTTTATAAAAACGAAATGCATTGCAATTTTATTTTGTTTTTAAATTTAAATGTTTATTAATATCGTAATCGCTACTTTTTAATGGAACTAATTATCGGTATTGATAAATTGTATATTCTTCGAGTAAATCGACATTTTAGTGGAATCAATTAACCGTATTAGACGAGGTATTACACTGTATAAGTGAATTGTTTGCTTCGAATAATTCGCAGAAAAAACAATTTCGTTGTATTTTATACGATATTCTATTATATTATAAAATTCGCGTACGATTTAAAAGAAGTCGCTGCCTTTGAAATATGAGGAAAACATCTATATGTACTAATATCTTACATATTAAATTTTGATTCTTGAGGCACGCTTTCGTTGTTTATAATAAAATTGTACGCTTACTTAACAGTAAATTCGTATTTTCAATATGCGCAATAATTTCAATATTTCTTTGTTTGTGTTATTTTTGCAATTATTCAAACCGGTTTATTTATTATCATTATTATTTCTAAGTGCCATCGAATTTAATTGGACAAATCAATGCGATTCTTTGAATTTCTTTAAAAAGTAAACTACAAATTTTCCGGAAGAGTAATAGAAATTGTTTCTAATGAACCACTTATGCAATGTTTTTTAATTTCTTAAACATAAATTAATACTTTTTATTTTTTATTTAAAAATATTCAACGAAACAAGAAAATAAAGAAATCTTATTAGCACTAATTCTATAGTATTTGAATAATTGTAAAGTTATTACACTAAAACAAAAAAATGGTAATAATAATTTAGCTAAATACATTTGCAAAGTTCAGATCAGTGTGTTAACTTCTTTATCCCGTAATAATTTAATAATAGTAACATTTGTATCTTGAGTTTATATTACGGTATAATAAATAAACACTTGTTGGTGCTGTTAATACGCTTATTGTTTGTATCGATATTGTACTGATTAGTGACCATAATATAGAATAAGAAGCGATCATCATTAACATTCCGAAATTGTTATTGATCAATTAAGTGGTAACAAGTTGATTGTACAACATAAATAATAAATGTGAAACTGTTTGAGAGTAATTTGATGGTTAGTTTTCGTAAATGAGGGAGAGAAGGTAAAAAAAAACGAACGTAAACGTTTATTACCTATAGGGATTAAGTTTGTAGGTATTTGTTTGTTTTGTGTACCATTCACGCAATAAATCACTATTCAAATTAAGCTCTTGTGATTTTAGTACAAGTTTTTCGAAAATATCACACTCGATTTGATTGGGAACCATGTATTGGTTGTACTTGTTTCCGATTAACGACTGGAATGGAAAAGACATACAAACATTTGCTAAATTGTTTTTTCGCTTTGATGTCGCGAAGTTTAACTAACCAGAAAAAAACATCCCCTTGATAACTTATGACATGTTCTTATTTCATCTAAGTGATCTTCAAAAAGCTCAGGGTCGTATAAATCCCTTTCAGAAGTGCCAAAGTGCATATCAACAAACTCAACCTGGGACATGTACATTGCTTTTATAAATAAATGAATTTTCAACGCAGAATTAATAATTTTACCTCAATTTGGTATTCATCGCACACAATTTGTAATTCCGGTCCAACGAATTCCAGCAACAATCGACGCTCCTCAATGAAATCTTAAACAAAACATTTACTTATAGCGAGAAATTGTTACATACGAGAGTCAGTGTATCAGCATCTGGACGAAATAGATTTACATAGTTCAATATACAATGGAAATTAATATTCAAATCATGACTAGTTTATATGTATTTTAAAAAATGCATCAAGTATACATTTTTTAAATTTACATATTACAAAATCGCTTTTGTTTTTTACCATCAATAAAATTAACAAACTTAAATCATAAATGAATACATTATTTCATTTTTATAAATATGAATATTCAATATTACTATTAAAAAAGATATTTTTTTTAGTAAATAATCATTAATAAGCAACTCAATTGAATATAAAATTAACAATGGAAGCACTCTAGTAGAACAAATAAATAAAATTGCAAACGATTATTGTTCAATTTATGTATTGTCTATCTATACTAAAACTTTTATTACTGCTCATACTATAATAATATAATAAATAATATAATGTATATTTCTTAATCAACTAATTATTGTCATTACAAGTCATTAGATGTGTGATAAAATAAAACACATTTTCTTTGCCATGGTTAAACGATGCTCTCAGTCTAATAAGTTTGTTAGATAAGTTAATCTCACAATTAAACATTTCTTAAAAAACAGCTTTTTGTAGCGATAAAATTTCTGTTCTGCACGAAAGGTTTCCTAGTAAAACACTAAAAGTTCTCAAACAAATGTTACGGATGTTCAACGTCCAGATTCCATCTACGGCTTGAGTAACCCAAATTAATGAACTTATCTTCCATCCAAGACATGATACAAACGCAAAACTATTATTTAAACAAATTGAAATACATTTTTAGATAATGTATTTGTGTAATACTAACTATATAGGAAATATAAGTGGCTATTTGTAAAAGTATGTAGTTGAAATTTGATCGAGCGATTTTACGGTGGAAAACTTGTGTTCTGAAAGTTTTACAAAAGCTTAAAAACCGGCGCAAACAAGAATTGCTTCTATTTGCCATTTAGGAGAAATTTGGGTAATGCCGCAACCACCTGGTCTATCCCTTGCATATAATATTTTCTGTTTCCTGTTGTAACTGAAATGCACATAAAAATTGAAGCCAAATTATTTCTATATATAATAATTATTTCTGCATCTGATAATGTATATACAAAGAAGCATTCTGCTATGCATTGCTAAATATTTGAAGATATAATTTGCACTAGATTACTCTTCACATCTGTTTGCAATAAAATTTGTCCAACTAATAACTTTCCTAGCTTAATTTGATATGAATTTGAAAAAGGCAATGAGTATACTATATTTTTTGTATATTTACAATATGTAGCTTTTTACCTATTTTATTTGTTAGAGCGCAATTACCCTACCAGTTTCCCCATTACTTTTTCATGATTTTAGCGCCTTTTTTGATTTTTTAATACTGAATAACATTAATTCGAATTTTTTTTTATTGTCATTTAGTTGCTCTTTCATGTAAATTAGTTGCAATTTATTGGTTATTTGTTATTTAAGAACAATTACCAATTATTGTTAGGGGTGCGGGATTCCCCCACTCTACCCTAAACTACATTTCAATGTTGATAAAACTATACGCACGTTCGAATATAACACAGCCGCATTCAAATTTTCCATCAATCATAAAATTAAACAAAGTTTAATTAAAAGTTTTCAGTTGTGAAATATAAAACGTTTTCGTGTAAATACTAATTCGGTTAAATATGAAAAGTTTCACGTACACACACAAAAACTCGTATTAAAGTCGCCGCCAAATATTATAATTGTATACATGTAGTGTTTGTAAGTACCAATGTAGTACGACGTTTCATTATCAATTCGATAAAGTTTATTGCGATAAGATGCGGCTGAAGAGCAAACAAAAAGAAATGAAAGGAAATAAAGTTATTGTTTCCTTAAAGATATTGCTCAATTATTTTCTTTTCTCTCTTATTTACAAAAACGCATTCACCTTAATACATCTTATAGAATAAAAGAAAAACGACGCATTCTACGAGGAAAACAATTGAAATGTATAGTTAAGAGAGTAAAAAATGGGATTGTTATCTATTTCCCAGTTGTTAGTAATGATGAATTCGTTTTTTCGCATCGCCCACCACATAAACGATCCACAAAAAAAGATTATGAATTCAATATATTTAGAAATAATTGCTTTGATACTGTGGTTTCAATAATTAAAGACCTACGGCACTAATTTGCTTTTCTGAACAATAACCAACTTATCAATGTTTGCTCTTCAAACTTCAGGCGGTTTTGGCATACAAACTGAGTCATTTAGGTGTATAAGAACTTTACTATTTTATCAAACGACGAAGAACATCATTAATATTATTCACGAACAATACGAAAATAAACTTCATTATATTTCATCACAATTCAATCAATTACAAATATTCAATTTATTATTTCACACCATTCTTGTTTGTTACATTTAAAACTAATTACAAGAGAGATTATAACTGATATTATTCACTCGCTTTCAACGACGATAATATTTTCATCAAAACTTTTATTTCTATTACAGAAAAACATCTCAATTTTTCATATTTGAATGTAGGAAATTGATTACGCAAAAACAAATCAAAATGGATTTATTCTAACATTTTAATTTAATTTTTATACGAATTTGATGAAATGTAAGTTGAAAAAAGTGGAATCATATAAGAGAAATTAATTTCCAATGCTATGCAGTTCAATATTAATTAATTAAAAAAAAAGATCAAGAGATTGCAGATCGTACGGAAATAGCGTATGAGGAATATGTAATATTGGAAGAAGTTGAAGAAATTGCAAAAAAATCTCTGCAACTGATATATGAATGCATAGCAAAGCAGCAGACACAAATTAAAGAACATATTCCGATAACTCTCACATCTATTTTTATAGTTTAGATATATCGAAGATATATTAAAAATGTTTGATATACAATATATAAATTGTTATTTGAACAAACTATTGAGACTGCGGTAGAAAAACAAATTTTGATGGTTACTTAGGCCGAAACTAACATTTACTAAAAGTGGAATTATAATTTTTTTTATGTTAAAAATACTTTTATAAAACTTCGTTTTTCATTAAACTCACGTTGACAAGTGCGGTGAAATTCAAAACAGGCGTCTAAGATTAATCTATGCTTAAAGACACGCTAAACTGACTTTTAAAAGTTGGTGAATTCCGGGCTTAATGTCAGGGTTTTTGTTTCGAACTCTACGTTGGATGCCAAAAGGTGAAACTATATATTTTTTATTGTTATACTTTTTTGATGTTCTCGTTAGGCAATTCGGTCTGTCATGGGTTAGTAGAATAAACGACTTTGTTGTTGAAGAGTAATCAAAACATTTCATATTGCAAATAATTCACCAATTTAGTATACATTTCAATTAATTAAAAGTTAATTCTAATTCTGCAAAAGATGATTTTTAACAATGCTAACTATGTGTGTATAAAAATAGAAGTAAAGGTCTCGAAAAATATTTGGAGTGTTAAACTATTCAATTCAACGAATCCGACGATTTGTTACTGAAATTTGTTGAATGTGAGACCATAACGGATCAACTGATTTGTTGAAGGTTACTAAATTTACGTTTACATAGGAACAAGTGAGTTGAACAAAAACAAATTACTACAATTTTGTTTGGTTTTCGAATGACAATAAATTCGTCATGGAATGAATTCATTTTAATAATTAAAATTGTATGATAGAACAAATTGTTGATTCACAAGAAATATATTTATTAAAAATGATATAAAAATTTACAAAAACGTCGTTATCATTATGGTTCGCCAAGCGACGGCAACACCAAAGTGTTTTAATTCATTTTAAAATAAAAAAAATATTAAATAATTAATAACTATACAGATACAGATTAATAATGTACAATAGTTTACTTCAAGAATTTCGTATATAAAGCGAGAAAGAAGATTTATATACCTATAATAAATCGAATTATTGATTTATAAATGGTGATTTGATTCGATTGTATGCTTATTGCATTTTTCTATAAATTTACTTACAAATTACTGAATATAAGTTAACAAATATTAATTAATTAAAGAAAAAATCAAAAGATTGCGAATCGTGTGTAAATAGCATATGAGGAATAATGTAATATTGGAAGAAGTTGAAGAAATAGAAATAAATCTCTGTAATTGATATATGAATGCATAGCAAAGCAGCAGACACAAATTAAGGAACATATTCCGATAACTCTCATATCTATGATGCTTTATAATATAAATATATCGAAGATATGATTAATCAAAAGACGAGTACGGTTTAATACAAAATATACTTATGTCACATATTTAAAAATACATATTCAATAACTATACAGTATGCTTGAAGAATTTCATACGTAAAGCGAGAAAGAAGATTTATATACCTATGGTAAATTGAATTATTGATTTATAAATAGTGATTTGATTCGATTGTATGCTTATTGCATTTTTCTATAAATTTACTTAGAAATTATATTAGCATTAGTATTATTAAAGGGCAATATTTCTTATTCATTCATAAATAATATACATATAGTACATTCGATTGCATAGAATGTATGATTGATGATTTATCATAAGAAAAATGTAGGCTAACTAAACACAAGCGCCACAATATTGCATAAAATAAAAACATTCATTTTCTAGATTGGAATGAAAAACCTTTTATTACGCTAAGTGTTTGAGTATGAAATTTTAATTATATTCATAAATAATAAGCAGACTGTACGCGTTTTATCTTAATAGCAGATCGCAATGATGGAAAAGTTCAAGTTCAAATAGTTTGTACTATGTAATTTTATTTTTCTGCAAAGTATTGTAAATATTTTATTTCATATATAAACACGTGTTATTTATATATTAAACAATGTATGTATATGTTCTTCATACATAACATACACACGTACACGTATGTGGGTTGGGTACAATGTAACATCAATAATATTTGAAAAGGCACTTTGTATTATTTAATAATTATCGACATAAAAATTCAAATGATTAGTATTTTAAGATATTTATAATGTTTATTGTGCTAGCCGAGCGTAATAGAATATTTATACAAAAATGAGGTCACTCAACTTCGCCCTTAAATGAAACCACCACGAATATTATAGTAAAAATTTGTTTTACTAAAAAAAAAAAAGAAATAAACACTTTCAAACGCGATGGCAGAAATTGCACCAAATTATATTTGCATATTTAAGCCGTGCAAATTTTTTTGACTTTCAAAATGAGAAAGGTGTTTATGCAGCGGAGATCAATTTATCAACATGGAGAGGGGTGAAAAAGTTAGAACAATGTCAAAACAGCTATGAGGGCGATGTCAATACTGCTCGATAAAACATAGAAAAATATTAGTATTTGTTCCAACCATTAATAAACAATGAAACTTTTAGTATAATTCCAATGTGGGTAATGCTAACTAAAAAATCAAAAGTTTTTATCTGATTTAGTGACAAAGTTCACCTCGCCAGCTTTGATGACGATAATATACTACAGCTTGCAAAAATAATATTGTATGTGTGGCAAGGTGTTATCTTTGTTAGTTATTGCAAACGAAAGCGAACAACAAATTACATTTTTTATGTTTTCTGTTTATTGGTATTTACAAATACTGCCGGTTTAAATTTTTGTTTCAGTCATTCGTTACATCTGATGATGGGGATGACAACGTAGGTTTTCACCAGAAATAATCATTAAATGGCTTCGGGCTCAAAAAACTTTTTTTGTATGGTGCAGGTATGTACATATGTACAGATTAGTTTTGTTATAAAATCCATTATGCAAACTACAGATAACAGGCAATTAGATTTTTATGTTTTGAGCAGTTATAAGCACCGGTGTTATAATTTTTGTTAATCGTGTATGAAAGGGTGAGGTTAACTTTATTACTAAATTTGTTACGCAAACCAAAGATAAGATCAACCTAGATTTTTTCGTATTTATTTGTTAGTTGGTTGTAATTTTTATTTTAGTCATTTGCCAAATTTAATGGTATATATAACTTTAGTATATATAACATAACCTAAATATGTTATCGAGACACGCTTAAACTCAAAATAGTTCTTTTTCTGTTGGTAAGGGTTAATTTTGTTACTTAGTAGGTGCAATTTAAATTCTAAATTATGATAATGAAGAAGTCGTTAAAACACACACCAGCAAACAATATTTATATGTGGTGTACCATTCAAAAATAAATTAGAGGCATAAGTATTAAACAAAAAAAGGTTTTATCCAGTGGCGAATTTACCATTAGTGGTTTAAGGCGGCCTTTTCGGTATGCCTCTAAAAATCTCTAATTTTACAATGTTTTTCTTTACTTTGACGCATTGTTCATCAAAACTTTTTAAATTATTTTTTTTCTAACAATTTACTAACTAACTGATACAAAAATGTAAAGAATCGACAAATCTGATAAATATGTCGACGTCCGGAAAATTGTGTTTGGTTCATATGCCAAGGGTGGTAAAGTAAGAAATACTTATGCGTGTGTATAATATAGTATCCCCTAAACTTTTCCACAACTCATGCATTGTAAACTGTCACTTCTAAATTTAATACAAGAATAAAATAGATAATAATAAGAAATAGTTCCGGAACGCATTTCGTCTGAAAATTGAAGTGAAATATTACGGCTTGTTCTGTCTTCAATACATCACCGAAAATATCGCAATTTAAACGAAAATTTCGTAAGAAACGATAAAACTTAAAATATTGTTGTAACTTATTAAATATGCAACATTTCTACAAAGAGAGTGCAAATTTTGTAAAAAAAAATGCAAAATGAACTTCTTTACCATTCTTTTTACATAAAAATTAACATTCGAGTTTTATGAATTCAAGCGCTTTACGCAAAATACGTAACGAATTCACAGCATAATATGTTAAAAATCTTCTATTGTATATTATAATTTGCTAGATGTTCGTGGACGCAAAAATCGTGGATTGACTGATTGAATGTCACATGTTATATGTATTTACAACAACTTTTAACTATACTAAATATAATGCGTGCGTTATAACTTTTTATAGAAATTTTAATTTCTGTGGATTACTAGATATTTACCGCCACTTCAATTAATAGCGAGATACAATATTAGTATAATATATTGGATGATCAATGATAAAGACAACCATCCATGATTTTTTTGTGATTTATGTGAAATTTCTTCTCAAGTCCTTTCAAATTCGTGGTTCTTAGCTGTAGATTCAGCACTGCATAACTAGATTGAACGAAGCCATTTTACTTTAAGAAATTAATTAATTACGATTTCAATAATTAGGTCCTTTGAGTAATTAGCAGGAAATTGAATCGTCTAATCCATAACCTAGTTATTTAAATCAAACTATTTCAATAGAGCGCGCTGGTAAAATTCCCTTACATTGAATGTAATTGCTTTTCTTTCATATGTGTTTAATTTCTAGTGGAAAGCAAATCTATTTGCAAATAGCGCAAAGCTCAAAACAGCGAAAATCCAATATGCGCAATATAGTTTTATTGCAAATAAATTTTAAAGCGTTTTGCTGTAAATGAAAATTTATGTAAAAAACTGTTCAACGTATGATATATTTTGTTCCTTTTTGCTGTGAACAGGATTTAAATGAGAATTTATTATTATTACTGCCTATTTTGCACGCAAAAAAAAACAATAATAAAAGGTTCAAGTCGTTTGAGAATTCTCAATAAATAAATCGCCTTAAGTTATTACGTCAATCATGGGCTTATAAGACTTTTTTAATACAACTGTAATATAAACTTATTTCGAGTCTATAAATACAGTGCTTATATTTGTAATTGTTATTGAGAATGCGAAATGGTACACATTTTCATCATTTCAATCATCGAAACTCTCTGCATCTTATTATAATTATCCAATTTCCTGGATCGCAGATCGAATTTTACAAACCCAATATTATTACAATTCAATTTGATTTCATATTTTTATTTGGATTGGATTTCACAAACAACAGCTTCAAAAAATGACGGTAATTTGATATATTAGTAATTAACTTTAAATTCATCCTGGAAAGTAATATAATACATACTAAATGATATTTTACAAATTGCTTGGCCAAAATTTTTTCAACGATATGATTTTCTTTAATGGAAATGCTAGGTACAAATCTCGAGTGAAATAAAGCGAGACTTGAATTAAAAATGTGTTTCTAAACTTTGCTCAATCTGTTCAATAATTCCATTCGTTATTATTTTATAGTTACCATTAAATAAAATGTACAGCAACATTTTGTAAACACAACATACAACAGAATGAATTTAATAATGAGAACGATCAATCAATTAATATAAATTTTTGCCTATTGAATGTATTTTGAATACATATTTGTTTGTATTTGTTTAATTTCTACTTTAATGTGCTGTTATCTGATTCTGATTTAATATCATATATAAGTACACTTCTACCAGTGGTGTACTAAAGCTGGTACAATCCGGAACGTCGTTTCAGCACTTATTTTTTGAGAGAGAATGCGTTCCGGAACTTTTTGTTATTATTACCTACTTTATATGACATTTTTTATGAGGCACCATTAGAATGAATTGTTAGTTTATAATATTGCCAGTTTTGTTATGTAATCCAGTAAAACATCATCTAGTTTAATAATTATGCATTTCGTTAGATCAGTCTTCTTATAATAAAAATATTCAATTTTGTTTAATTTTTGTTTGAATATGTATTTGCTGACGCAATTCTATTAGTTACAATGATTTACAAAATAAGAAAATGGACTTAAGCCACTTTTAAAATAAACACTTCATATGTTAGATTAAATAAAAGTCATAGATTCATCTTACATATATCTGTCATATTATTTATTAAAAACAGTTCTATCAAAAAATGTCTTATTGTTATTTGTTATGTGACGTACTATATTTATTAATTCTAATGGATGATAGGTCGAAAATGTTTTAGTTCTATATTACTAAATTCGACACACTTTATTTATGCATATGCTATTTAATGTAAATGAAAATTTTTGACATTTAAAAACGAATTCGCTGATAAATCAATGGAAATGAAATGCTTTATGAAAAGTTTCCATCTATTGTGATGCTTTCATATCAATGCGATTCTATTTTAAATATTAAATTGAAGTTTTGATATTATATGGAGAAGGAAACGGGATGCAAATAAAATGCAGCGACGGCGGTTTTAATTAATTAACTTTAATTGTATCTATCATTTTTGATAATTGGTAAATTAATAATTAAACAAGCGGAAAATTGCGCGCTAACCGTAATTTTAATAAAGTATGTGTTTCGTGTTTTATTATTAATCAAATTAGCACTGAATTGGGGAAACATTTTATTATTGTGCAAAATGCATTTTTCCAATGTACAAACTTTGCCTGACGATTCACGAATAACTAATCATAACTTTAACGGATTTTCCATTATAAAAATTTAAAATTAGTTTAATAATTGCGTGCTTTGTTAGTAGGAAACGGAAAAAAGTGCTTTTGAAGGAATGATCACATTTCATCGCAATTCATTCAATTACAAATATTCAATATTTAATACCATTCTATTTGGCTACACTTCAAACAAATTATCAGCGAGATTATAATTTGTATTATTCATTTATTTTCAACACGGAGAATATTTTCATCAAGAGTATAAATTTTATTACAAAAAATATTTTAATTTTTTATATTATTACAAAAAACATATTTATTTTTTATAATCCGACATATAGGTAATTCACAGTTTTATGGTTGTTGTTTAAGGTAACCTAAAAATTTATATTAAAATATTTTATAGTATATTATATATGTATATATAACTAAATGTGAAATGAGATATATTTTTGATGAAACTTTAATTGTTAATTTTTAATAAGCTAATAAGTAATTCATATATAATAAATAATACATTTTTTTGTTTAGCAATCTGCGTCTGTCACATGTTTACAAACGTTGAGATATTTTTTTTATTTCGTTATTGCAAAATGAATGTGGTCGCTTGCATACGAACGAGAGTTCGACTGCAGTATTGCAACCAAAATCATGCTTTTTCAGAGTTTTTATCTTCATACTGTTGGGAAAATATTTTAATGAATTATATTTTTTGAAGAAACTTTAACAGTTAAATTCTAATAAGCTAATAAGTAAGTCGCCCAAAGTTTATATAATATGAAGAAAAAATTACCTTAATTCATTTAGTGAGATAATTTATAATATTATTTTCTGTATAGCAATCTGCGTTTGTCACATGTATACTTTTTATTTCGTTACTGTAAAATGAATCCGGACTATTAGGAGAATAATTAAATAAGTTATATTTTTTGAAGAAACTGTAACTGTTAAATGCTAATAAGCTAATAAGCAAGTCGCACAAAGTTGATATAATAGAGAGCAAAATTAATTTAATTCATTTATTGACATAATATATCATTTCATTTTTGGTACAGTAATTTGCGTCTCTTACATGGTCGCTTCATGATTCATGATCCACTTGCATACGAACAATGATTCGACTGCATTATTGCAATCAAAATCTTGTCCTTTCAGAATTTTCGTTATTGGACCATATGGAAGAGTCTGGACTGTTTGTGGTTTGGGAGAAAGTTAAATGGAAGCAGATATTGTATTGCTGAAATTTCGAGCGAAAAATTTCACAAGCGTTGCTGAAAAAATGTTCAGAAAAGTCGATTGTTATGTAGAAAAGTGTATTTTGCGCCCATAAAGCTTAGTTTGTTTTTATTTTTGTCATAAAAAAATATTCAACTTTATATTTCATATTTGCTCATATGTTACTCTGAATCTTTCTTATCTAGTAATTAAAATTAAAACATAATTTATTATAATTAGTATAATAACATAATTAAAAATGAGCTTATATTGTTTGTACTTACATATATATTTTCTAAAATAAAATATAAACTTTGCGTAGCGATTCATGCATTTCCATTACAACATTTTAACATTAATAGTTAAAAGATTGAGTGTTTTTTGTAATAGAGCTTTGTTGGGAGAAATGTGCATTTTAAGAAATGATCAAAGCCTTTTTAAAGGTGGATTTAAAGCTACCTTCACTTAAATAAAATTCGAAATCTCCTCTTTTCATATCGCATCAATTCGTATTAGAAAGACCTACCTATAAAAAATCGATGACGAATATAAGTAAATATAAACGTTACAGGTTAATAATAAAGTTGTTAAACAAAAAAAAATCGATAGTTTTTATGATAAAGGTGTCATAATAAAAATATCTTACATGCATAAAATAACTAAATATAGAAAAATTGATGGCTTTGTATTACTTTATATGCAAAACTCGCTTGCTCAATAAAATCGATGTGCACAAATATTTTTCCCCCGCTTCGTAATATGCATACACCGAACGGTTAAGACAATATTTATAAAAAAAATTGCCGGAGACTATTAATGGATAGAAACGCTTTTCATTTACATTAAACTGCGGCTTGTTGAATTGAAGATGTGCGTAATAAGGAGCTGCTTCGCAAAATTAACAAATGTAAGAGCTTTTCCTTGATGGCCATAATGAAACATTAACCTGAAGTATGTTTTATCTCTGTAACGTTAATTTTCCTCCAGTTATCTTGTTTCATTCTGTTCACCTAAATTTGATTTATTTAAACTGCTGTGTCCTATGAAAAACATATTTTATCGTGTTCAATAACGATAAAGATTTTAATTACGCATGAATGAATGAATATTTTAATTATGTTATGAATTATAAAGCAGTCAATAAAAATCAAATTTCTTTGCGTTAAATTACCAACTTTTCGCAGCATTTCAAAATTAATTAAACACGTAGTGAGAAAATGTTAATATTCTAATTATTGTATAATTGAATAATCATCATTCGGTCTGTAGTAATTAGTTGAAAGCAATTAATATTTTAACTACGCGTGCTCGATATTATTTGGGGGTTTCATTTAAAACTTTTCGTTTTTAACTTTTTGTTGAAGGCGTAATTTCATCTTTGCTTTTAAATCCAAGCAATCCAAATCAACAATTTAATATACCTTGAACTGTATTAAATTATTTGGTAATCTTATTGAAATGTACAATTCGAACTCTGTTTCAATTAATTTCACTAAAAGCCCTAAACATTTACAATTTTTATTGAAATAATTAGCAATTATTTACAATGATTTACAAAAAAAAATGAGAATGGGCTTAGGCCATTTTCAAAATAAACGGTTCTTATGTTAGATTAAATAAGTCATAGATTCATCTTACATATATATGTGCTACATTATTTATTAAAAACTTGTCTTGTTGTTATGTGACGTATTATATTTATTAATTTTAATGGATGATAGGTCATAATGTCTTAGCTCAGAGCTCCCATATTATTAAATTCGACACTGTATTTATGCATATATGCTATTTAATATTGTAACTACGAGTGCTCAATATTATTTGGGGGCTGAATTAAAAATTTTTCGTTTTTAACATTTCCAAGGCGTAATTTTATCTTTGCTAACAGCAAATTTGAAATCCAAGCAATCCAAATCAACAATTTAATATACCTTGTAGTGTATTAAATTATTTAGTAATTTTATTGAAATGTACAATTCGAACTCTGTTTCAGTTAATTTCACTAAAAGCCCTAAACAGTTTATTGGTTATTCGCTCTATACATTCCCAAACACTATTATTTTGATGAAACAAATTCATCATAACTTTTAATTATTGAAAATATAAAATAAATTGAATTGTGTGTTTCAATTAGATTGTCGTCCATGGATCTGATATTGTTTAACATTGCACAAATCAATACCGTTTATTAACTCCAATCTATGGGATTGTCATTGTTGTAAAGAAGAGACCTTATTTTGATTGAATTAACGAAATCGGTCCATGCAACCTATTTGATTATTTTAATGCAATTATTGCATCAAAAGTCAGAATGTTTCGAGCAGGTTTTATCAAGAGATTTGCGGAAACGGTTGTTTCTAATTTACCATTATTAATTATTTAATAATTCGCGCTTAGTACTAAATACGTTTACTCAATCATATTATTATCTATTAATTATACATTGTTACAACAGTGCGTTTATTTATATATATGTATAATTCTGTTAAGGATTAAATGACATGGAATGTTTAAAATGAAATTATTATATATTATCATTAATAACTTCATTAAATTTAATTAAGTGTATTGCATTTAATATTGTAATCAATTTCATCATCAATTGGTAATTTTTTCTTTCTTTGTTGAAATTAATCGCTTATAGAGCTTTAGATTTTGATTGTGATTACAAGTTAATATTGATGTTAATAAAAAGGAAATAATCTAACGTTAATTTCGCATCAATTTTCTTTTTGTGCTCTGCGCTAGCTAACTAATAATTCCCATTACATCGGTTTTCAAGAAAGAAATTAGTTAATTGTTAAATTTGCCAATTAAAGCAAAAAAATCCAGTGTTCTCTAATTTTCCTTTTTCTTTTATTTTCAGCGAAATATAAAACGCAAAAGCCGCTTCAATAATTAATTGCTGAAGACTTTTTTTTTATAAAATAATGCATGAAGTGCTACTGCTGCTGAAATTTATAATTATTCCAGCACAAATAAAAAAAAAACGTTTATGCGTACAAAACCGTTTTTATGTGCGGTCGCATCAAAATAGTAAGAATTCCTTTTGTGTCATTGAAGAAGTATGTAGTGCACTGTAAGATGTTCGAAAGTGTCCAAGTGTTATAAAGTTATTGTCAAGTTCAACAAGTGAAATAAAACATGTTGATATTCAATGTGCAAACATTTTATCATTCAATAAATTTATATATCTATAAAACTTAAACCACTTTGTGTTATTTGAAAGGTGATTATAAAAAATACAAAATTAAATATTTTCATAAAGCTTATGCAAATATAAAAAGCATTATTATATAATTTTTTATTCAAATAACATACTTTTACTTACTCAAAAAGGCGAGGGTTGTTGTTATCAAATCCACCCACAACATTTTTTAATATTATTTTATAGATAATTGTCATCTTAAATCAACGTTACGATTTGAGAGTTACAACCCTTAAACGTATAAAATATTTTATTGCGTGGTAGTAGGTTATTTTTAAATTATTAAACGCAACAACTAAGTCTATGACCATTACATATTATACTTTGCCTTCATGCAATTCAATGAGTTTTCAAAGGATTGCTATAGGTGTAATGGTTTGCATATGAGGTCCTTCAATAAGAACTGAACGCACGTCTCTAGCAATTTTAAAAATTGAAATAATACGGTTATTTTGTATATATATAGCATTATTATATAATATTTGATTCAGATAAAATACTTATATATATTCTAAAAGACGAGCGTTGTTTTTATGAAATCCACCCACAACATTTTTTATTATGGTTTTATAGATTATTGTCATCTTTGATCAAAACGGCATAACTCAAAAAAAATTAGATATTTTATTGTAATTGTTGCCAGTTATTTATAAGCTTTCAAATGCAACTAAATCTATGACCATTTCATACATTACCTTCGTACAATTCAATGAATTATCGAAGGATTGCGATAAGTGTCATGTTTTGCATACGCGGTCTTTCAATGAAAACCGAACGCACGTCTTGAGTAATTTCAAAATTGAAACAATACAGAATGATGTAGAAAGACATTGAAAGTTAATTTTGTATTTTTAATATAAAAAGTCTTCTTATATAATTTTATCTTCAGAAGAAATACTTATATTTACACTAAAGGGGAAACGTTGTTTTCATGAAATTCAGCTATAACACTTTTTAATATTATTTTATAGATTATTGTCATCTTTAACCAACACGACACAACTCGAAAAGGTATAAAACATTGTATGATAATTGTTGCCAGTTATTTCTAAGCTTTCAAATACAAATAAGTCTATGATCATTTTATACATTGTCTTCGTACAATTCAATGAGTTATCGAATGATTGATTGCGATAGGTGTAGTGTTTTGCATATGCGGTCCATCAATAAAAACCGAACGCCCATTTTTAGCAATTTCAAAATTGAAACAATGCAGAATGATGTAAAAAAGCATTGAAAGTCTATTTTGTATTTATAATGTATAAAGCATTATTATATAATTTTTTATTCAGATAAAATACTTACATTTACTCTAAAAGGCAAATGTTGTTTTTATGAAATCCACCCACAACATTTTTTAATATTATTTTGTAGATTATTGCCATCTTTAATCAATCAACACGGCACAACTCAAAAAGGTATAAGATATATTATGGAACTTGTTGCCAGTTATTTTTAAGCTTTTAAATGCAACTAAGTCTTTGACCATTTCATACATTACCTTAATGAGATGGATTGCGATAAGTAAAGTGTTTTGCATATATGGTCCTTCAATGAAAATCGAACACACGTCTCTAGCAATTTTTAAAATTAACATTATACAGAATATTGTAAAAAGGCATTAAAAGTTTATTTTGTATTTATATCGCAGAAAAAGTCAATATTTATTCATGAAAAGTATTTTTTTGCAATCAGGCGTGCTAATTTAAAGTATTTGAATCGATTTAAAATAAAGTTTTGTTCATATACACTTGAGCTTGAGTCTACGATGCTTTAGATTGTCAAAATCAATTGCATGTAAAGTCAATCTACGTCTAAAAATGGTTTTATTGACTTAGTTGCATTGCCTTTGCAGCGCTTAGTATTTTACTGTATCTAAAGAACCACCACTTATACTCATTATAAAAATAATCCTTCCATAGCTAGTTTTTAATTTTAAAATTAATGTTGGCGTAAAAAATATTAAAAACTTACAACAAAAAAAAGGTAAGTTTGTAGATATACCATATATGTAAACACTTATAATATTAATTTCATATGTATTTTTATGCTGTATGTATGTAGGTAATTAACGAAACGTGGTAAAAGTAAGTCAATAAAATAAGCAGCTAAATAGTAAGCTTTTCACAACTCTTTAAAGTGTTACTTGTAGTTTTAATTACATTGCATTAAACCGTAATACAAACAGTTTCAACATTATTTAATTATTTAAGATGGCTTTTTGGATTTGAATGATGAAAGTAATGAAGGTTTTATTGCTTAAAATTTAGGTTTTTGTTGATTGCGTTGTTTCGTTGCAATGCATACAAAATAAATTTGAAATAGAACATACGTAATTTACATATAAAATACTCTTACTCAAATTAAACAGGTGTTGATGAACGTATAACATAACATTGCTTTTATTTCTTGCTGGAATTGCAAAAATATCAATTTTTATTGTTGTTATTCTAAAAAAGTAAAATAAAATGTATAAAAATTCGAAAATAACTGACAGTAACATATTAGAATTATATTGTTCGTTTTGATTCGTATTGAATTCGTAATATTTCACATTTTTTGTAAATCGACTTTTCGGATATATTTTGACGTAAGAAAGCAATAATTTATAGCAAATGGTTTAAATTTAAATGAGATGAGCTGCGTTCCATATACACTTACGATGTTAAATTTATTTTCTATTGATTATTTCGTCAACGTTATGTTTTTTTATTAGTGAGAGGGGCTAAAAGCATGCATTTTATGTGCTCGTAAAACTGACGTACTGGACATGACAAGTCATGTATTATTATATCTGAATGACGCTTACATTGTATTCTAGTTTAAGTTAAAGTTGCTAAAATAAATGTTTATGACACATAATTAATCGGCGAACTCGAAGAAAATCATTTTCTTAACAAGATCTATGTACATCTTACATGAAAAATCAATTTAGTTAAATATGTAGTACAAGATTGATTACATGGAAAATAAATATTTTACGTCAAAAATTTCAAAGAGCTTTCATTAGATTAATTAAAGGGATAACTAACAACTCTATTAGCGAATTAAAATCCATGTTTTTAGTTACAATTTTTGTTTAATTAAATGTAATATTTACACGAGCGGAGAGCATTAATTAATTATTTATCATTTATATGTAAATGTCACCTACTACGTAATTTATAATATAAATATATATACATATAGTATAGTAGAAAAACTAACTAATAAAAAATATTTTCCTTTTCCAAATAGATTTTTTTTTTTTTGAATGCGAATTTCAAAGCAACACTTATTATTTTACATTAACTTTGAACATGATCTAACGTTCCATTTCATCGCACGTTAATGAAACATTCCAAAACACCATTCATCTACAAATATAAACATGTTTGTGTAAAAACAAACGCTTTTCAGAACTTATCAATATATTTTAATTATGCGTTTCCCTTCTATAAAACGGAAAACATCAATGGGAGCGCGCGCTAGTTTTTGTTTCAGCTCAACTACGCGTCGAACTAATAATTTAAACGACGAAAATTATCACAACCATTGGTTATCAATTATGAGATTACGTGACAGTTAACTTAATTTATTCAATCCATATATAATTAATCATAATTTGCGAACGGAATTTAATTAAAAGTAAGCATTTGTTGTGTTACCAGTTACAGCATCCAAAATAACAATGAATTAATTTTTTCCTTCCGTAAATATTTTATTTGTATGCAAATGATTTTGTTTTTTCAAATTGCTGCGTTGATGCTTTTATTGTAATGCTTTCATTAAAAATGATTTGCTGGAAAATCGATGCGAAGGAAAATATGTTGTTTCTGAAAATTTTGCTTTTCAATGAATTTACGCTTTACAAAGAAAAGTTTTAATAATATTTTCAGCAAGGAAGTTTTATGCAAATATTAACAGTGCAATTGTGAGTGTTTGCAAATTGTACTTTTCTATGTTTTGTATTTGCAGAACGTTAATAAAAATTATGTATTCAACTTACCAAATGATTACTTATTTCAATTTACCCGTAATTAACTTCAATGTTGTTGAGTATGTACTTGTATAACAATTATTTACACCTAAACAGTTTAAATATATATTTATTTTCGAAGGTATAGAATTGAGTATAGTATGCTTTAAATTAATATACGGATCGTTTATTTTCAAAACAATATAAATTAATATATTTTGAAAGTGGTAGAATTAATATCTTTCTTATCGAGTTATATATATACCCCCTCAATTTAAAAATATGTTATACATTGAAACATTTAGGGATTATACTCGTATTTACACTATAAGTGCAAATCGTTGAATATTGGAGTTTAACAATTTTGTGGCTAACTCGACAGCGTTTGATATTGGTTTTTGATAAATTTCGAAGATTTTTCTCAAAATTTTTAATCTAAATAACATTGTTTTGATCTTCTTCAATGGAATTCGTAATAAAATTTGATATTTTGCCATAGTAGATATAATTTCTTCAAATGTGCAATTTTTAAGTGTTGATAAAATAACGATAAATAAAAAAGGAAAATAATACATTATTTTCAATAAGCACACATTCTTTAAATGTAATACCATATGCTAGAATGGAATATTGCAAAATTGTTGTCAGTTTTAATATCTCTGATGGTATTTCAAACAGAACTATTAAATGTTTAATGTTGAAATAAATGCAGCTCTTCGAATACTGTGTAGATTTTTTATATATTAATAAATCTAACATTGTATTTTAACATTTACCTTTAATATTTATTAATATCTCTTTAATTAAAACAAAAAATTTAACTAATATGTGTTTTAGGTTGTATTGTTGTAATATGTTATTATTAACAAGATATTTTTAGAAATATATTTTATAGAAATAAATGTATGATAGTACTAGTACAATAGATAACCCTTTTTGTATTTTATACAACAATGTGAATGTTAATGTCGCATTGAATAATTCTTTATGGAATTACACAAACTACAATATCTCGTCTCAATCTGATAAACAATATTCATCCACGTTTGAAATATTAGCAAAAAATAAGCGAATGCTGCTTTTATAACTTTATCTAACATTCAACAAAGAGAGATATAAGGATGAGTTTCATTAAGCATCGCGTAATATGATAAGACATTTTTCTACAAAGCTGGCAAAAGAAAATGAAATACTATTAATTTGTGCTTCAAAGACTATAATACATAATGAATTAGTTTCAATTGTGATAATGGTTTGCAAAATGACAAATTGATATTTTTGATTTTCCTGATGTGTAACAATACAATAATTAATAATTAATCGCATTTGATAATAACAGATGCAAAATTACGTCATATGAAACCTAAAATCGATTTGGTCGCAATTATTAATATTAGCAGTAAATCAGGCATTAGCAATTAATAATTATATTTAAAAATGAGTTTCGTCGAATGGATTAAAAATTGCACTTGACAAAAGAAAACTATAAATATATAAAACTATATGAAAACTAATTGCTGCAATACATTATTAAAGAACTTTATATTTATGTACATTTCGTTTGCCATCGCATTAAATATTACATAAATGACAATTTCAATTTATCTTAAAAGTATTTTCATTTTTAATATCTCTGAAATGACTTTTCATATAGTTGAAAATCGATTAACTCTAATGCTGGTTTTCTTCTATTATTTGAGCAACAAAAACTAATGTTTCTTGCCTTATTGTTACATTTTCTGGATTTTTGAAATAATATACTACGATAGCATCGATTTTCAACTATACTATACATACATATATGTAATTGCTTTTTAACGTTACATAATATTAATGATGTTTTAATAAAATTAGTTGGTAGGTATACGTTGATAAAAAAAATGAGAAAATGTTAAATTAAGCAATTCATCATTGAAATAATGCGTAGGTAGAATACGAATATTTATTATTTCATTAAAAATTTAAATTTTATAGATTACATAAAATTATTTTTGTTGGTTTGTCGCTGTGATTGTAATTTTAGATAGTATTACACATTCCTATTTAAAAAAAAAGCAGCTTATCTGCTTGCTATAATGTATTTTACGTTTGATGAAATTTTCATTTTTCATAATTGCTAATTTCATTTATTTTCATGATAAATGATATGATATTACGTGTTTTAATTAAAATAAACAAGGTTACTATTTAGCAAAATATCGTAGTAATAAAACTATTTGCAAAGCCATGTTATATAATTGCTTATACTTTAACAATAGAATAGCAGAAAATGAAAGTCTAATTAAGGTTTTAATTCTTACAAAGTAGGCAATTCAATTGCAAAATTGATAAAACTATTTTCAGAATTAATTTAGTTAATAATAATATAATTAGATAATTTCTTTTTATAAAATTATTCTTAGCGCATTCTTTTTCATTCAGCGCAATTTTTCAATGATTATATTTTTCTCTCATTTCATTTATTTTTAGAATTTCAATCGAAAATTGTTTGTGAATGACAAGTATTTTATCTAAATGCAGGAAATTTTTCCTAAATTATTTAGCCGATTTAATAAAAAAGGATAAAGGAAGAAATAAAACACTAATATGTCACTGTCATTTATCTCTGTGATTTCACTTCAAGAAACTTTTCTATTAATATTGAAATATTTGACTTCGAAGGGAATATAATGATTTTTTAAGTAGATTGATTCATAATTCAACATAAAAACGCTAGAAATTCAACATGCAAGTTTAAACTAAAAATCTATTATTCACTTTCAATTGATACTTCAACTTTCTAACTTTTACTCCATTATTATTCTTTGTCTTATATTTTTGTGACTTTAATAATGAAAAATGATTAATTGCCATGCTGATTTTAAAATTGTTGCACGCAATTAGTTTTCTAATTTAATAATTGCATTGTAATAGATCGCAATTTATTTATTTTTTTTTAAACCGTACAATTTCTTATTCAATTTCATGCAAGACATAATATTCGGAATGTATTAAAACTTACTTGTTGTATTTCTTGAATAAATTTTTAATAGTTTCCATGTTTTATATAATTAAGATTTATGTTACAATTAGGGGAAAGTTGAGTAATGGCGACCGCCGGGTAATGCCGCAACCTGGTCTATCTTAAAAATTATTAAGTGTAGAGATCAGAAAAACGCATCAGTACTTTGCAAACATTGTGTAAGCTAATATATGTAATGCAAAATGAGGATAGTTCCTCAACAAATAAATTAGTAGCCTTTGCATATAATATTTCGTGTTTTCTGTTATAACTGAAATGCGCAACAAAATTGAAGCCAAATTATTTCTATATATAATTATTATTTCTGGATCTGATAAGATACAAGATACAAGAGGCATTCTGCTATGCATTGCTGAATATTTTTAGATATAGTTTGCACTAGATTGCTCTTCACATCTTCTTGGAATAAAATTTGTACAACGTTCCTAGCTTAATTTGATATGAATTTGAAAAAAGCAATGAATGATGATTTAGATGTGAATTTTGTTTGGGATGGTCCATACAAAATGAAGTTTACAGGATATCATTGATAATAATTACAAATGTGATTTTTGTATATTTAACGACGAGTTTACAATATGTAGCTTTTTACCTATAACATTTGTTAGACGGAAATTAGCCTACCAGTCTCACCATTACCTCTTCATTATTTTTGAGCTTTTTTTGATTTTTTAATAGTGAGTTACATTCATTCGGAAATTTTTTATATAAATTTAGATAGTATATTAGTTGCTCTTTCATGTACATTAGTTGTTATTAAAGAACAATTACCAATTATTCTTAGGGGTGCGGGAATGGCTCCACTCTCCTCTAATAGCTTAGCTCTGTATTATAGATTGTTTCAAAGCATTGAGTACATTAAAAAGTGGATAAATTTCTAAGTTCCTTACTCTAAGCACTGCTGTAATTTCATACCTCATTGCAGCTAATGCAATGTGAGTGTTTAGATAGACAATCAATTAACTATACCCTCAACATATGATATTAATTAAATGTTTTCGTTGGAAAAGAAATGATTAATTAAAGAAAGCTATAAAGCACTGCGAGTTTATTTAAATATTATACCATTTGTGATGTTATCAATAAAACAACGTTGGAAAAAACAAATTTTTGTTTCATGTTTTAACATTCAAATATATGTAAAAATAAAAAAATAAAATAATAGTTTTTTTTTTCGAGAACAATTAGCATATATAAATAAATGTATGAAATGAAGATTGCTGAAGCATATTGAATATAATCGTTCGCATTTTTTTGCCAATATTATAATTTTAAAAGTTTTTAAATATTCAAAACTGTCTGAAACTTGTTTGCCGCCAACTTATATTAAGTTTCAAGTTGTGAATAATTAAGATTTATATAATTTGGGATAAACGCAGGCAGCTTATCTAAATTATTTCAAGCACAAAAAATCAATATGTAATAATCAAGAAATACTCTTAATCCCAAAATTATTAATACCAATCAATTAATTAATTGCTTACATGAAATGGATGGCTTTATACTTGACGCCACTTTCCGCTTAATTGAATGCATATAATTAAATAGCGATTTTAAAATGAAGATGTTCTTGTTGGTGGTGGAAATTAATAGTGCGCTTCAAACCGCCCACTTTAATAAAATCATGGTTAACAATGAAAAAGATAATAATGCAAACAGCAGGCCATGCAATTTGCTTTTAAAGTGATGAGGAAATCTATTATTTGCATTTTAGTTACTCGAGATTGGATTTAATAACACTTTAAACTTTAAACTGTTTCACTCGCTGCTTTCTTACAAGTTACAACCAATTCATAAGAATCAAAAGGACGTGACGCTATTAAATTTTAATTACCTCAATTTATCTATTAAAAATGAGTTAAGAGATTCTGAATTTACGGGAGATAATTAATAAATTTTAATTATAATTGTATTTGGAAATGTTAGTTATTGGACAAATTTTGTGTTTAGTGAAGTTTTAATTAAGGAGATGAATAAACAAAACATTGGCTTTGAGTCATTTAAGTATTGTAGCAATAATTATTACTATTTACAAATTTAATTAAATGGTAAAATGTTGTGATAGCTTTATATATTATTTCATATAAAAATAAAAGTGCATATGTACTCAATTGTGGACAATGTTAATAAATGGAAAAAATGAAATCGCTTGATTTGTTTCCAAAGAGAAATAGTTGATATGTAGTAGCTTATGAACGAACAGTTGGAATTCAAGCAATTCAAATTTTTTGATATTCTTTGTTAAGGTATTTTTATTTTTGTTTCCATTGTTTTCTGTATATTGTTTGTTGCTTTTTGTATTTATTTAGTCTACAGTTTCATAGATCAAACGATTTTTTTTCTATTTATTAATCTAATATGGTTTACCACGTGAATTAAGCAAATATAATTAATTTACTGGACAATTTTTACTTTACTTGGTGAAACTGCTTCCATCTGATGATTACAAAGTACATATGGTTATGCAAATTTATTTGTGATGTTTGTAGAGATTGCTCAGATTTACCATTATGTGGTTTCCTCGATTCAATCTGTCAATAGTAAAATTATATCGTAATATTACTAGCCATTACACGTACAGATTGGAAGATCACCACTATATAGGTTGTGACATCAAACTTGTAGTAGTTGTATTGAAATTCAAATAAATAACGTCTAATAAGCTTATATTCCAGTTCCAATACTAATCGATTATAGTAACAATAGTACCTATTTAGGTACAATAATGCAATAATGAATATTTATAGGTATCAAACATATTTATCATAAACTATTATCGTCATTAAAATTCAGATACATATATCGTTGTCCAATCCAGGGAAAAGGTAATTGGTTCGAAATTATCTGTTTTTAAATTGTAGTCGATGATTATTAATTTTATAAAGTAGGGTTATTATATTATATATTATTTTCAAGATTAGGATACTTACATTTTTAACCCAAAATCGGTTTTATTAAAGATGCTTCTATAAGCATTTTTTAGTCTTCATTACTGTAGTATTTATTTTAATTTCTATATAGGCTAGATTCGTCCTGTCCTTAGGTCATCACAAATGATAATGAGAACATTTTTGTTGAAAGATCTAAAATATGATATTATCTACTACTGCACAACTGTCACTTTATCTTTTCATTCAATTATGGTGTGTATGTGAATGAGACAATAGGACAGCAGTAGATAATATTGTATTTTTAGACATGTTAACTTATAACTAATTATGCGCCTATCTCTTGAATGTTTTTAACATAATATATAAAAATTGATGATGACTAAAAAAATGTCGTAAACAATTAATTTTAGCCTGCACTTTTCATTTTTGGTTAAAATTATGTGCTTTTCAATAAAATTTGAACTTGTATAATATTTTAATGTTTTATTAATAGAAATTGACTGATAAAATTATTATAATGTTTATTTAAAATGGCAATATTTGAAACTATTAAACAAACTGTCAATTATAATATTACATACGTGACGTGGAGTTAACTGGAACTCATTTTACAGTTAGATACTACTAAAACATAACGTCCGGTTATCTTAACTACCGATTGAAATTCGGGTAAACTTAAACTTGATTGATATGTATGAGTTAATTATGGATTGAAAAAAATGTTTTAAACGCAAGTCAAAACTAGTTCATGTAGAAATTAAAATAAAATAGTAAAAGATAATGAAAAATACATATAACAATAATAAATTTGACATATAATATATATTTGTGTGATCCAAATAAGGCAACTCTCCCTTATCTATCATTCAAAGCAAATTAATAATAATATTCGTGCAGAACGTGAGTAGAAATCGCAAATTGCGTTGATTTAAACTTATTCAAAACGTCTTTGAAACCGATGATTCTGAGATATTTTATTTCAATTAAAAAGTTTGCACAATTATGGCTTAATTATTAATTAAAATTGAAAATAATATTAGTGCAAACATAAAGCGGTAAAGTAGTTTTCTAGTAATTAGCCGGTTTCAAAATATTAACTTGCAATTTGGAGTTAGTTTCAAGCCCAATTAGATTAATAAGAATCTGAATGCAAAAAGGGCAAAATGTATAAAAATTAATTAAGTGAGTTAAATTTAATTGTAAAATTATTTTCTCATCCGGTATCGGAATCAAGGATAAATCAATAACCTTCATCCCCGGTCCAATTCACATTTTTTTATAGACTAATCCAATAAATATTCTATATTCATTCAAAAGAAAATGTGTTTTAAAATATTTTAAAGCGCAGCGTTGTGGTCTTTTAAAGATCAATAAAAAGTTCCTTATTAACCTGCGTTACTTATGTGCTTTAATCATGATTTGCAATTTTGATGAAACTTCAATAATAGATAATTGAAAATTGCTTAAAGTGCTCCTAATCTTCCCACTCTAATAAAGTTTTCATTAAGCAAACTAATTCGTAATTAGTGACGCTAAAAATGCAACTCACCTTGCTTGGTGCTGGCTATAAAGATTTTCATCAGCTTCGGACATGGCCATTTTGCCGTTTTGTGGCCTTGTAGAATCTCCAAAATAGTTTCGTCGTTGTTCTTCATGATTGCGCAATTATTCTCAGCCGCAAATCAAATAATGGTCTTACATGTTTAAATGATCTGTAACAATAAAGAAAAGAAAAAATTTTAACAACTCGAACTATCTGTCTTCTATCCAAGTTTTTTTTATTTTTACGGATATAAATCTCTCCTGCAACGATTTACTAACCGATAAAACAAACTTCATCAACATGTTTATGATTGTGTTAGATTTTGTTTACATTTCTTCATTGTCTAAACAAGCAGAAAATAAAAACATTGTTGCGGGCATTTCATATACAATAGATGCGTCCGATAGGCCATAGCCTATTGGCGTGCATAAATAATTTATTAAAATATATTCAAACTAAGATGAAACATCTTTTAAGTGAAAATCCATCTATTAGGTGAAAAATCAATAAAGTATTCTTATCTGCACCATTTTACTGTCAATCGCAAAACTGTCTTTGCACATTTTTATTCATAAATCAATCTATTTTTAATAATAAACGGCGTTCTCTGTAGGAAGCCAAATTGATTATACGAATTTTCTTTTAAAGAATACCGGTTAAATCGCTTCCGTGTATTCTTCAAAATTCTTCCGCTGCTTTTTTTATTTTCATTATGAAGTCGGATCTGAAAGACATTCCAGATGTGCAAGTATCTGAAATGCGAACAAAGCAGCATTGTTTAGGTCACTAAATTTACACATTCTTACAACTTGGTAAATTTTCTTATAAAAATATTGAATTGGCAGCAATTTCTAGTGCCGGTTTAATCAAAATTTCCATCTGGAACGTGAGCTGAAATTTTAACTTTCGATGATTTTATTTACTGTGGGCTTTTTAAGAATTGACTGACGCGAAAAATGCAAATATTCATAACGTTTGATATAATGCTTTTAACGAAAAGCCATCGTTTAGTCAAATATTTATAAAATGTCATTTCTTTTAATGACATGTAATTGTAATTAAAAGTTTTCCTATGAATTAAGACTCCTTGATTCAACCATATCTTTACCAACTTGTAGGGTACATATTTAGTTAATAGCAACTATAGCAACAATTTAATAAAATAATTTTCTGTTGTAATACTTATTGAACAAGTTTTGTGTTTAGTGAATTCTTAATTAAATAAATAGATAAATAAACGAAACATTGGCTTGAGTCATTTAACTATTGTGGCAATTTTAAATTTGGAATATTTTATTTACTGGGGACCTCTCAAGAATTGACTGAGCGAAAAATACAAATATTCATAACGTCTGATATAATGCTTTTAACGAAAAAGCACCGTTTAGTCAAATATTTATAGAATGTCATTTCTTTTAATGACATGTAATTACAATTGGAAGTCTTCCTATAAATTAAGACCGTATTTGGAACGTCCCCGTGTTTGGATCATATCTTTACCATTGTTAGACACAATTTCCAAATTGTAAGGTACATATTTAGTTAGTAGCAAATATAGCAACAATTTAAACAATAAAATTTTTTGTTCTGGTAGTTATTGAACAAATTTTGTGTTTAGCAAATTATTAATTAAATAGATGAATAAACGAAACATTTAACTATTGTAGCAATTTTAAATTTGGCCAATTTAATTTACTGTAGACTTTTTAAAAATTGACTGAGCGAAAAAAGCAAATATTCATAATGTCTGATATAATGCTTTCAACGAAAAGGCACCGTTTACTCAAATATTTATAAAACGTCATTTCTTTTAAAGACATGTAATTGCAATTAAAAGTTTACCTATGAATTATATAAATAAAAAAAGAAGAAGACAAAAACGATGATTAAATCAAAGGTACGCGCGCAAAGTAATTGAAGCTTTTAATTTCTAAATGATGTAGTAGAGTATACGCGTAGTAGCCGAGCACAATTTTGATTCATTATTAATTTATGGATAATATTAATCAATTTTTATTGTTTGATATAAATCATAGAACGATATAGCTACCGAAATAAAACTATCAAAAACAATAAAAATCGCTCTTTTATATGTTTGTAAATCTAACAATACGAATTTATTGTTCATATCGAAGCTCTACACATAAAAACAATAAAATGTAGGGTTGTAAGTACAATACGCTACCAATTTTTTATGTGCATACTCGACAATGAAACACGTTCATTAATTTATGAATTACTCCGCTGCTCCACGCTCCATTTTTTTAATGCAATTTTCATCCTAATATTTACTTGTGGCATTGTTTGAACTGTGGCATCGCTTCAGAATAAACACGTAACTTAGCTCCTGATTGTTATTCTTAACATAGTCTAAAATGTTTATGACATATTGCATAAATGTGTAAGCGGGATGAAACGCTCTGCTCTAGGTTACATTTGATAATGTTACATAAATAATAAAAGAACATGCAAATCTGCATATACCATGTAGTATATATAATACTACAATATATAGTCTGCAAGTCGTCGTACGTGAAGCGATTATCCACTTTTTTTATTTTATGCAACAGCTGAGATTATTAAATTTTATTCGGATTATTTTTTATTAATACTTTATTATTTCAAACATCAAGTATTTATTGGAATTTAAATTACATTTATTATTCTAATAAATATGCATTATATATAAATAAATCCATTAATAAATCGCTTAATAGAATTTTGCAAATACCTATATTTTAAATTAGCTTTGTAAATTATTGGAAATAAATGGTTTTAATTAGTTTAACTGTTTGAAAGTTAACCAACGTAAAAAATTGCTTTTAATCAAACAATTACCAGGCATTTATAATTATATATTATCTTACCAAATTACTCTATGCAAGCGAATCTCACTCAGCTTTCAAATGCTTTATAAGCAATACTGTACAAAGAATCGTATTGTATTAACATTTTTGTTTTCGTTTCGTAGATTATAAAGTACGTATTAAAAATTATATTTTGAAAAAAGATGGAAAGCTGCATATAACATTTGTCCGTTCAATAATGTTTTTGCGCTAAAACAAAATTGATGAAAAACCAAGAATAGTTTGATGGTTTCAAATGATGTAACACAACTTAAGTAGATTAAACTCTAAATAAGTTAATGATCACAAAATAATTCTTCATCTTCGGTAAAAATAATATCATTTTTAGCTATTATAACTGATTCTTTCATTTTCTTACGTCCCAATGTAAAGCCTGTAGGAAAGCATGCCGTGCCATTCGCATATACCAGATTATGTCCTTATTATTTAAGATATCAACCTCATTCAAACAGTAGTATGAAATACAATAATACACGCCGATCGCAACAAAGCTTTTTATAAAAAACTGGCTTTTAATACTGTAATTGACGTGTAGAAATAACGATTTAGGTTTTAATTGGTTTTTCTTAACTTTGCCCTTCCAATGACTTCAAAATTTATACGGATTTAGTTTGGTATAAAATAGTTTATTGGAATAATAGAATCATATACAGTATTTTACATTAAAGTATGATACTCCTGGCTTTTAGGCTTTATTAACTACTTTTAATACCAATTCCTATAAGAATAAAATATATTGTACAATATTTGTGTTTCTAATTATTGGGAGTCCTGCGACATATATCTTTTTGCTTAAATGACCTTTATTAAGCAATGCGCAGGAAAAACTAGCAAAAAACCCTACTTGACATAAGGTTTTATTTTTAAGTATTCGAAATCGCAAGTGGAGAGAAGAATGAAATGGAATTCTTTAAAAATGAGTAACTATATAATAGTTAGAAATTAGTTTTAAAAACGAGGATTAGTTGAACTATTAAAGTCGCTAAAACTGCAATTAATTAATTAAACAATTATGAGAAATTTATAATTATATATTATCTTGCCAAATTGGTACATGAAGGCGAATATCGCTAGCTTCCAAATGCTTCACAAGCAATACTGACATACAATTATTGCCAAACGTAATTGAATATGTGCTAGCTTCTCTTTAGGATAGCTTAACGCTAAATGAGCAAAATTGTTCACAACTGTTTAGAATATAATGCTTGGAACAAATGGGATAAATGAATGGGGAGTTAAGTTTCACTAGAAAAATCATTTAAATTTAAGCGTCGGCTAATTAATTTATAATTTCTTGATTGTGGAGAATAAAATACTTCAATTTCAGTGTTTTTAGCCGTCAATGCTTTTAATTACGAGAAGGAAATTTTCAATTAATGCTGCATATTGTGCGTTGTTAATATGCGCCGCCAACTTTTTGCCTCCGCGCGTACACGCAACATCTACTGTTTGAAGTCTAATACAATTGATAATGATCCAAGAACAGATGTCTTTTTGTTAGAGTTAATTAAAATTCTGATAATATGATAATATCGTCAAAATATGACGCTGTAAATATGCAGAAGAAAAAATTAATTGCCAAATACAAATAAAGCTCGCTAACTAGATTTTTACTTTTATTCATTTATGCACGAATAAATTGATTTGCAAATCGCGAACGTTAGCGTTTTTTTCATAAATTTTAATGCTATTTACTTTGTTGCCTAAAAATAGATTTTTATTTACTTATTAATAAAGTTTTAAGTGTTATTATATTTTAAACGTACGTTGCCTACCAGCTATTATAGACAAGTATTAAAAGCCGTCGAAATAAAATTATAAGGCAAAAGGTTGTCGCATTAAAAGCGCATATAATTTTTTTTATTAAAATGGAAAAAAGCTATGTATTATTAATCGGAAAATGCCTTACGCCAATAAGCCATAAAAAGCGGCTTCTAATTGATGATGTTGATTTTAGTATTATAGCTATTGCATTAGCATTTCAAGTTTATCAGTTGTTTGATTTTCAGCCACTTTCCATTAATAAAGTAGAAAACTATTATGCATTTCACTGGAATAGCCAACATTTAAATGCGCTCGTAAAACTTCTATTTGCCTTTGTCGGACAATATCAAATTCGCAGTCAAATTGTTATCCTCTAAACTAATAAATATAGGAGAGAGTAGGAGAATCCCGCACCTATAAGAATAATTGGTAATTGTTGTTAAATAACAAATAACGAACAAATTGCAACTAATGCAGGTTGAAAGAGCAACTAATATACTATCTAAATGAATTAATGTAATTCACTATTAAAAAGGGTAATGGCAAAACTGGTAGGGTAATTGCGTTGTAACAAATAGAACAAGTAAACAGCTACATATTGTAAACTTGTCGTTAAATATACAAAAATCACATTTGTAGTTATCAGAAATGTCCTGTAAACTGCATTCTGTAAATTATTTAAATTATTCCGGAACATATTTCACATCTAAACCATCATTTGTTACCTTTTCCAAATTCATAGCAAATTAAGCTAGAAACGTCATTCCCCCATTGGACAAATTTGATTTTAAGAAAATGTGAAGGGTAATCTAGTGCAAATTATATATTAAAATATTCAGCAATGCAGAGCAGAATTGCTTTCAGTTTTTTTCAGCATTAACAATTTGAACTTTCCATTAATAAAATAGAAAACTATCATGCATTTCACTGGAAGCCAACATTTAAATGCGCACGTAAAATTTCTATTTTGCATTGTCAGACAATATCAAATTCGCAGTCAGATTGTTATCCTCGTAGATTTACTGTGCATTGAAAAACGCTGCGCAAAAAATTTATCGATATGTTAAATATTTACGTGCGTAGTTAATGCGATTTGAAAATTTTGAGCACTTAACATGCAAAGCATTGAACACTCTCCGGCCTGCGATAAATCTCTAAAGATAATTTATAATTTATCCGTTTCACGATCGCGATATGTTTACTGCTTCATTACAATGGCTGCTTCTTGTAATTACTCGCACATATAACATAAATAAACAGTTTGAAGCTGGCGATGAAATAATGTGGTAATGATTACGCATAAACAAAGCAATACGAGTCCATTTAGTTGAGAATATTAAGCTTTAGGAAAAAAAATGAATTCTCAAAAGACGTGTAGGCAGCGTACATTGTCGATCAAATAATAACAAGATTGAACATATAACTGGAAAATCAACAATGGGAAAAAGCGGATTAATATATAATTGCAAAGCTGATTAATTGTGTTGCGAATAAAGGACACAGTTCCAATACTTTTGCTATAGATTCTGTAATTTAATCAATTATCAGAAAATGTCTACCATCTATAATTTTTAAATATTCTTGTCAAGCGTATAAAACTATATATATATATTATAAAAGTTGTTTCAGAGTATTGGTAGAATTATTTATTTACTTTACGAGTTCCCTTTTATTGCCTCCAGTCACTTTTTTGTATGCAATATATCAGTTTTTATTCACTATATAGTTTCAAATTGAAGCCTTACGTTACATTTGCAGCGGAATGATGTGGAAAAGAAAAGAAACTATTTTCTTAGAGAAAAGTTCAGAACAAATGTAATATTATAGCATGCAACAGCCGCGGCAAATGTTAAAGATCCCAATTTTAATTAATAATAGCAAGCATTTCAATAAATCAAAAAGTACATTTTTAAAATGGTTTAGATAAAAGTTAATAATTTTGATTGTACTTAGCTACATATTGCCAACTTTATAGTGTGTTATATAATCATATATTGTAGATTTAAATACTCTAAATCCCTTTTTAGCTGAAATAGCTAGCGTTAAATCTCACGTTACTTTTAGTAAATCCAGTTTCATTCTACTTATGCTTTCAACATCAATTTTTTGCAATTCTATATTCATTTATTGTTAAGTTGCAATTAATTTTTTAGTGCCTACAACCAATTTTTAATTTTGTTATAAAGACTAGTTTTGATTTGCCTTTAAGTCATTATTAGTAAAATATAATGATGAAATGTTGACTTTGAAATCAAGTCTGTTAAGGTGATACAAAAGGTAAAAATAAATAAAATTTTTGTTTAATTAAAAGTTATTATTTGTTAATTTTCACTGTTACTTTATATGCTCTCATTCCATTGGAATAAAATATATAACTTACAGTAAATACAAAATAATTATTAAAGTTTAAAATATTAGTTACTACCTCTTGGTGAACCATTATTACCATAAATATCAAGAATAATAATTAAATAAAAACACTTTTAGTCCATTATCGATTTATTTTTAACTATAATCTATGCGCATTTCAACTACACAGCCATCATCAGGACTGATGTATAGCCGAAACGCGCATAGATTATAGTTAAAAATAAATCTATAGTTTACTAAAACTAAGTTTATTTATTTAGTTATTATTCTTGATAGTTATAACAAAAGAATTAGTTCATAGTTACTCGACAATATTCATGAAAAAAGAAATAAATTGTATTTTAACAAGTGATTGTGATTCTAAGATAAGGGCAAAGTTTTGTTTTCGTAATTTGTATAATTATTTAAAATGTTCTTTGCGTATGAATGTTGAAAATAACAAAACCGTAATGTTGTTTGAAAATCATGAGCAGATAAAATGCTGCGCATCGTATCTTTTCATTATATTCATTTTTTGGTTGTTTGTGTATCAAATAACTTGTCTAAAAATTTTTGTTGATTTTACCAACAATTCGCTGAAAATTCACATTAGCAATTCTAAAATATAATGAAGATTAAAACAATGCTCATAATAATTCAGAACAAACCATTGAAAGTCTGCTATTTTCACTGGAAACTTAATTAAATCACCACTTTACGAAACGCATTATAGGCTTTTGTTCCCCAAAACAACAATACAAACTTCCTGTCAGTAATCTGCGTTAGTACTCTTAGGTCCTGCACTAGACGTACGGTGGTCAAAACATCCCTAACAAGGTATTGCTTGTTATCTACACACCGTAATATTTTCGCTCAAATGTGAAATAGATGACTTTTATTTATTTTCTATTGTAGAAAAAATCATCTCTTTTTTACTTTTTATACGTATATAAAGCTCGTTATAAAAGCATTGAATTTATTTTGAAATTGTTAACAAATTAATGCAGTTTTGCTGTCAGAAACATAAGCTTGTTTAACGTCGTCGTCGTTCGTCGAAGTCAAGTATTAGTGTTATAATTAAGAGGTCTAAGTTAAGAGTCAAGTCGATGAAACCTATTTGTAAAAGTTTCGCCTGTTTTCTTTCAGCAAGCAAAAGAAAAAGAAAACATCCTCGGAGAGCCTTCCATCTTAATTTCGAATGTATTTGCAAATGCTATGTAAGATTTTTACGTGACGCATGCTTCGAGCTTAGAGCATTTGTATGGAAAGATAAAGAAAACAAATTGAAGAACAAAGTGCAAACATAATCTTCTTTTAATAGAAAGAACAAAAACTCTGCGTGTGGGTGCGAAAAAAACAAAATTGTATTTCTTGGTACTTTGAAAGCTTCACCTGCTTTGAGATGCTTTTGCTCATATATTTCGCAGTTTGTATAAAAGCTCACTAGAAATTTTGTTGCAACATTCGGCTTCTTAGATGTAATGCAATTTCTGGCTAAACATAAATTTCAAAGCAATACATACTAATTACATCTTAATTAATACAACAGCCTTAAGGAAATTTGCTGGTTTTGATGTATTTCAAAAATTATTATTTGGATAATTTCATGTGATATTCATAAAGGAAACAATCGATATTTTATATAAACCAAAACCGAACTCAATTACATTTTATTCTAATGCATCAAAAATGAAAATTCAAACTGTACTCTAATGTAAATAAGCTTTGCATAAATTTATTAATAGATATTTCGCATATTAAATGTCAATCTTAATGAAACAAATAATGCACTAAATCTAAAAAGTAAACAATTCAATACCTACGTGTATATAGTAAATGAAAATAAATATCAATCTTTAAAATTTGTTTTGTAAATCTAAAACAACTATTTAATAATCCTATTGCAAAGAAACTTTTTAGCTTACAATTCATGTAATGTACATATGTCAATAATGTTGTGTTTACTTACAGTTTTTAGGAAACTAAGTTCATTTAAGTAATTCAATATAAGAATAAAAGTTTCGACATTGTTAAAACCAGACTTTATACATCATTTAAAGTTCATCTTTATTAACATTTTGCCGACAACAAACTTACATAAGGTATTTCTTCCCTAGTACATTAAAGATTTTATAAACTTTCGTTGAATTATTTTTGCAATGTTTTACATGTTAGCAACACAAGCCAAAATTCCCAATTATAGTACCTATACTACGAGAGGTATATGCTTACATACACACAATATATATATGGGTATATAGTATAGTGAACTAATCAATAATTTTAACAAAATTATATCATAAAACATTGTGTCGTTCTTGAAGCATTTATTAATATTATTAATATAATATGTTTTATAGCATTTGCCATTTTATCATATTCAATTACCTGCGGCGTTTTCCTTCAAACTTTTATTTAATTACATTAACGTTCATCAAATATTACACATCCGTTTCAATACGATATTTACTACTAAAATGTTAACAAAATTTTGATAGCATATAAAGAGGGTGGTTTATATAAGATTTTCATATTTCAAATACGCTAATAAATATAATAATTTTGTATTTATTTTAAAGAGTTTTTTTTTTTATTTATGCCCTTACAGTAGATGGAATTATCAAATATTATATATCTATTTCAGTACGATATTTACTACTAAAATGTTAACAAAATTTTGATAGCATATAAAGTGTGGTTCATATAAGATTTTTATATTTCAAATCATTGCAATTCAAAAACTAATATATATATTTCAATAATTTAGTTTTTATTTTAAAGAGTATTTTCTTCTATTCTTTATTTATGCCCTTACAGCAGATTCAATTTATTAAATATTACATATTTATTACTAAAATGTTAACAAAATTTTGATAGCATAAAAGGGTAGTTTATATAAGATTTTTATATTTCAAATACATTACAATTCAAAGACTAATAAATATAATTCAATAATTTAGTTTTTATTTTAAAGAGTTATTTCTTCTATTGTTTTATATACAATAGTCCATTTTTATTTATGCCCTTACAGTGGATTCAATTCATCAAATATTACACATCCGCTTCAATATGATGTTTACTACTAAAATGTTAACAACATTTTGATAGCATATAAAGTGTGATTCATATAAGCTTTTCATATTTTTTATATTCTATAATTCAAAGAATAATTTAGTTTTCATTTTTAAGAGTAATTTCTTCTATTTTTTTATACAGTACATTTAGTTTTAATTCTACCATATCGTTTTTAATTGTTTTGAGTTTTATTTCAGCATTAACAATTTGGATACACTCTGTAAGAGCGTAAATAGTGTTTGAATTGTCAGCGCAGTACTTCTGCTTAATAACACTAGACTACTAATTGTCCAATGGCCTCAAATCTCAGCTTTTTTGAAGTCAAGTGAAATGGTCGAAACAATTAATTAAATGCTTTTTGAAGCAAGTGAACACAGCTTGATGGCTAATTGAGTCGTATGTTAATATTTTGTTTTAACTTAAAATGTATTGTATTATGACGTATATGCAACATTTTCCATTTCCTCAACAAAATAATACATGAAGGCAAATTTCCATTTTGGATTCTCGATTTCCGCTTTTAAACATTTGCTTAATATTTTACAATTTCTCACTGTATATCACACATTAAAAGATCATGAAAAACTTTACTATTGAAGCAAATACTCCAAACTTAAAGCCGAGAATCTGAAAGGTGAATTTCCATTTTTGATGCATGTAGACCAAAATTATGCACTAAACATTCACTTCCAATATTTGATCGATTTTTCTCAGAAAATACATAATCTAAAAGACAATGAGCAAGTAAAGTGTCTAAAATGTATTGTAAAATTGTCTACAATATAGTAATTTGAAACAAATTATATTCCAGAAATAATTTGAACAATAATTATTGCAAATTAAATATGATAAATTGCTAAATTAAAAGATAATTTCTTATATGGCCCACACGTTATATTTAAAAGCAATTTTCATCGTTTTAAATAGGCAATTTTATTATATATTCCGAAAATGTATATCATCATTTAATGTAACATGTTCCAGCATCTTGTTTGCCTGAAGCACACTTTTTGTAAACTTGCATTTAATTGCTGTAATGTTCAAGTTGTCATCTACATCGTCATCAAAATAAAATTTTATTATTATAATATATTTTTACCACGTTTTCATAAATATGTTTACGTTTTTCATAAATTTCCTACTTAATTAGATAAAATTATTCATGAATGTTAAGATAACACGCCGCTGCAATTGTGCCAACTATCACGCGCACGTTTTAAACCCAATGGGCACAGCTAATTAAGATAAAACTAAATTAATACATTTTTGGTGTGAATAAAATATCCGCGCGCGTGTAATTCGAATTTATTTTCACGTGAATCAGATCGATAAAGAAAATGTTTCTGTTTAGTGTGTCAATATATTTCTTACAGCCATTTATTTCACTGAGAATTGTCTTTTAAAAGAAGCCTTTTCCCAAGATTAATTTACTACGATGGGATTGTTAAAATAAATTCTACGTTTGAAAGCATCACTAGAAACTTTTATCTTATAAACAAAATGCGCTCTTAATTAAAATATTTAGCATATTTGAACCTCAAATTAAATTTTACAAATGTGAAAAATTGAATTCTTTACAATGCGTACATACTCACAATTTAAATACATGTCTTACATATATAATTCTAGACATACAGCAAAAAAATTCTTGATTCTATGACAGAAAGTCAGATGTCACATGTACAACAATTTTTAACATTTTGTGTATTGCCCAAAAGACCACTATGTCTTAAACTTTTTGATTCCTGATCTTCATTTTACACGTAAAAACTTTAAAGAAAACCTGTGTGTAGATAAAGTATGAAAATTTAAAAATAATTATCTTATAAGCAATTATATATATTATCTTATAAACAAAATACTTTTAATTAGAATATTTAGCATGTTTGATACAATGAATTTCTATATCTGAACTTCAAATCAAATTTTACAAATGTGAAAGATTGAATTCTTAACAATGACTACATACACATAATTTAAACACTTTATACATAATTCTAGATATTTCACACAGCAAAAAAATAATCGTTGATTGTTTGACAGAAAGTCACATGTACAGCAAATTTATGTATTGCCCTAAAGACCAGTGTTTCTTAAACTTTTTGATCCGTGATCTTTATTTTACACTTAAAAACTTCCAAGAAAATCGGTGTGTAGATAAGGTATTTAAATTTAAAAATTACTAGCGTTTTTGTGACCCCTCAAATATTTTTTGCCATAACCACTGTAAAAAGTTATTTTATATGTAGCAAATATCTTATCTATAATTATAGACATTCCACACAGCAAAAAAATATTATTGATTCTATGACAGAAAGTCAAATGTCACATGTATAACAATTTTTAACTTTTTGTGTATTGCCCAAAAGGCCATAATGTCTTAAACTTTTTGATCCCTGATCTTTATTTTAACTTTAAAGAAAACCTGTTTGTAGATACAATATTTAAATTTATAATTTATTAGTTTTTTTGTGACCCCCAAATATTTTTTGCCATTACCACAGTAAAAATTAGTGTAATATATACTACAATATATTAACCTAGTAGGTGTGATGAGTATTTCATAAATTATTAGTCGAACTGAAATTCATTTAATTGTTTGAATTAAATTTATTATCGCATAGGGGGACTAGAAAATTTAAGCTATTTCAATTAATGACGGTTTTCAGCAGCATTCTACGAAATAAACTGTGTATTGTCATAAATTATTACATAATTTTATAATTATGCATTTTAAAATAGCTTACCTGGCGTTCGGTTTATTGAATACTTCGTTGTCGTTGATTAATATGCAAACCATTCTAATAAATGTTGTTGAAACAATTATTTTATGTTTATGTTATAAATTTATAGTCAATAATGATAATAATACCATGAATTTAATGCAATTAATTTTATATTATGCATTTTATGTTACATTATTACTTAATATCGTATGAATAAAATAATGTTTTTCTATAAATAAAATGTCAATGTATTTGTTGCCATATAAAAGGGACTTTAAGTTAATTAATTAACAAGACGGTCTATGATTGAATCAATTTATCTAGAATGTACCCTTGCATTTACTAACTATAAAATCATTATTGGAATGTATAGCCATTATTTGACGTTTAAAATTGTTTGAATAATTAAAGTAGACAATGTATTGAATTAGATTGTCGTATGGTTTTAGCATCATGCTCATAATACGATAGATAGAAATAAAAGAATAGTGTGGAGGAAGCTCCTTGACAAATTACATCCTGTAGCTAAAATCAGTCACTGATATTGGCTGAAAAGGAATTACGCCACATTATTCGAATTGTATCTTAGAGCAGCCGTAATAAAAAACATAACGTACAATTCTTTGATACAAGACTTTTTTTTCGCGTTGTTATAGCCACAGAACAAAAGAAAAAACACACACACAAACAACAAAGAAGTATGTAAAAAAGAATTTAACATTTATTTGTTTTATATTTTTATTATATGGGAGAAAAAAATATATATCTAAAGAAAGTTTTCCTTCTTTTTATTAATATTTCGTTCTTCTTTTTATTCTAACATCTCAAGTGCATACTTTCTGAGTTAAAATGTATTGTATATATGAACATTCACTCAAAATATTCAATTATTATTTATATTTTCGTACAGTTTATATTGGCTATATTTGCGTTATGCATGATTTTGAAATCAATTCAAATGTGTCTGACTTTATTGCCTACAATTATTCTTCTTACAAAACTATCATACCGGAAAATTCTGTCCGTTTATTGTATGCAACAAAATTATTTTTTCTCTTATCTCCATTAATATTTATTTTACATTATAACGTCTATCCTCTTGCAAGCTATAATTTCAATTTTTTAATATAGATTTTATATGTTTTTTTACTTTTGTAGATTAATTTACATGTTTAGAATAGAAATTGCCTCAACTCTGCACTTTAAGAGCCCACTATTTGACAATGCCACGTTGTAAATAATGTTTTATTGTTTATGTAATATTGTGTATTGGTTTAAATGTACAATTTATCAGGCAAAACTTTTAAAAATGTAATATATGAATTCCCACTCCCTTCTTTAAGTTAAATAATGTTTAAATAAAAGTTTGCAATTAAAAATAAAAATGCAATGGATAGTACTAATTTTTGTTTAATATTACCATATTTATTCCCATTGCTTTATTTCTCACACGGACAAAACTTTCCGGTATACCAAAAATTTTTTGTTATATAAGAGCACATTTAAATTCTTAACAATTTCGAAACAATTATTCATCTCTCAAGAGAGTAAAATATCGAAGGATATTTAATAAACAAACAGAAACATAAAAATAAGGACACGGCACAAATTATTGGATCACAATTAAATAATTTTATACGCATTATAAATTTTCAATAAACGTGAAGGATTGTTTATTACAACCTTTGAATAATGTTACGTAGTATTATTTAAATGCTCGGTTGTAAATATTCATAAAAATATCAACTGTAAAAGTTAGCAATTTAATTTAATATCACGCACAATAAATTTATTATCTAGAAATGATGTAAAAATTTACAAGTTTTTTTTTATTACCCTTGCATAATAAAACAAAAATAAAAGTGATCAAATATTACTTATAAATATACAGACCGTAACATAAATTGTTAATTATATTTTTAATAATCCTATTAACAAATGTGCAATAAGGTTTAGTAAGGGTTTAAAATAGATTAAAGCAGCTTCTAGAATTTGCAATTTTGTTTGCTTATTCACCATTTGTACTAGTTATGAATTATAATTAGAATTATACCATTTACAACTATTATTATATACGACACTTATTTTATTTTCGATAAATATTTGAGTGTAGATAAATTATTTACAGTGAATGTATCAAGTACTTACTAAGATCTGTTTATCACCTGGATATTGATCATTTAGGTAGGGAATTTCGCCAACGCTTAAAATTTCGTACAACTACAAATTTAAAATAAAATGTTGATGCGTGTATATACTGCGTTATGTCAGATAAAATACATTCAAAATCCTTATAACGAGCACTTCGTTGTACGTTTTACACGTGAAGTTTGTTAATTCAAGATTTAAAATTGCAATGAAGATAAAAACCTATAGGTTATGCCAATCTAACTACAAAAAAATGAATAGACACAAAAATAGTAGATAATAATAGAGTTGGTTTGAAAATATTTAGTTCAACTTTGAAAACCATTAAAATTGTTTCATGCATGATATAACATTTTAATTATATTTTGCATAGTTTAAAAAAATAATTTATTATATTATATAGATATTATAATAAATTAAAACAATATTTAGATTTATATTCTATATGATTTAAATAGAAAAAAAAACATGAAGGGATTATATTTATTATATATTTATTTAATTACTGAAATTTGTCACATTTTAAAAAGTAAATAACTCTTCTCTTAAATATATTATAATTAAAAAAATTATTTAAACGCTTTTATTACAACATGTAATGGATGTGTAAGTAGCCTGTAGTTTTTAAAAAATAACCTCTCTCTCAAGAACTATGTTATACTATACTATAATAAATTTATAGTAATAAACCCTTTAAACAAAATATGTTTTAATAAGAACGAACACTTGTGGCTTTACGATTTGAAATTACGATTAAAATCAGGTTCTAATAGCTAACTACGAAAAGTATTAATAAGCAGAGAAAGTTTAACACGAAAATATTGCATCGCTCATTCAAGAACATTATCTTAGTAAAGCAGTGGCTATTACACAATACAAATTTATTTAATAATATTGTTGATGCCTTTTCGTCAAATGTTGAAATGTAAACAAAAACAAACTTTTCTTGAAAGTTTTCCAAAAAAAATAGTAATTTACATATTGAGGGTTCAGAATTAAAGTGGACCAAGATTGTGAAACTTGTTCGTATCAATAAATTAAATTAAAAGAAACTTTTTATAAAATATCATGGCAATTTTTGTTTGATAAATGGGCCATTTATTTTGAAAGCGGCTAAAACCTATTGTTAATTATTTTAATAATAATTGTAAATCTGCTGATGCTAATGAAGTAGGGTCACAGTGGAATATATTGCTAATATTTTCGATAATATAATAATTTGATGTAATATTACTTTATGTAAATAAAATATACAAAGGATCCCGCACAAAACACTGTGATTTTGGACCTCGCTGAAATTTTCTGAAATTCTGATATGTTATAGTTTATGACCTCCTGAACAAATATTCCTCGGGTCTAAAAACTTTTAAATGGACAGTTTTTGAGATATAGAGGTTAGAAGTCACCAACTGCACAAAGCAGTAGTGTTTTTGGTCCTCACTGAAAAGTTGTGAGATTCTAATATGTTGCAGTTTATGACCGCCCAATCAAAAGTCCTCCATGGTACATAACATTAAAATGGACAGTTTTTAAGACCTAAAGCTTCGAAGCCACCAACTGCACAAATATCTTAAAAACTGTCCATTTAAATGTTATGTACCATGGAGGATTTTTGATCAGGCGGTCACAAACTCTAACATATTAGAATCTCACAACTTTTCATGGCGGTCCAAAAATGCTAGTCTTTTGTGCAGTTGGTGACTGCTAACCTCTATAACTATAACTATAACTATAACATATCAAAATCTCAAAACTTTTCAGTGAGGTCCAAAATCCCTACTGCTTTGTGCAGTTGGTGACTTCTAACCTCTATATCTCAAAAACTGTCCATTTAAAAGTTTTTTGACCAGGGAAACATTTGTTCAGAAAGTCATAAACTACAACATATCAAAATTTTAGAAAATTTCAGTGAGGTCCAAAATCACAGTGTTTTGTGCGGGGTCCTTATTGGTGGAAAATAAATGAATTATAATTGATATAAGATGAAACGAAACAGAATACGTAGAAGCTAATAAAAAACGTTAAAATTCCGCTTGTGTATAGCTGTTAATTTTAAATTGCACAAATGCGCTTCAATTATATTTTATTGACGCTACACTAATCAGTATTTTGAGTTGGAAATATTTATATCTTACAGTGATGTAATTGTTAGCAACGGCGCTGGACCGTACTCGCCTTAGAAGCGGCTGGAAAATTGATTATAAATAATATATGATGAAAATATTTATAAAAGAATATAGAACGCATAGCAACTAATAAAAATACGTTGAATTAATTATAATTAATAAAAGAAATTGTCTATCACCAAGTGCTTCAATTAGATATACTAATTACTATTTAGAGATGGTAATATTTATACCTTGGCCTAATATTATTTTTAGTAACGAGTGGGTCGTATTTACCTTAAGTAGATGATAGAACAACAAAGGCAATATATTAAAATAAAAGGTAACTAAAAAAATAATTAGAAAATAGAATGTATAAAAGTTAATAAAAAAATGTTGGTTTGTATTAGCGACGACTAATCGAGTTGAATTACAGATGTCGATGCGACCAATTTGAAATTTCAATAGCGCACAATTAATATCTGATTTTTTGCTTTCAGCATAATTAGTTAAAATTTAAATGTGCACACTTCTCTAAAAGCACGTATGTGATTAATTTCGTTCTTCTAATGCCTCGTCTTTTTACTCTATAAAGTCATTAATCAAAATGTGAGTGGAAAGTAACGTGCTGGAGGAGTAAAAAAGAGAAGCTGAAAAAATTTCAGCGACGAAAACATGTCTCTGGAGTATAGATGTGTTTGTCCTTACCTTTTATTGCTTAGTTTAGTAATTTTTATCGTGCCATCCTCAAAAAAGTTTGATTAAAGAAGATAAATTGTTTGATGATTGTTAGAAAAGTTATTCGCGTGGAAATTAATTTTGTATAGTAAATAAAAAAAATATATAGATATATATAATTTAATTGGAATCGTAATTGGAGCCACATTATTATGGTGGACAAGCTGACGCAATATTTTATACCACAATTCACGCTTGAAGGCAATATTTTGATAAAATATTACATGTTATTGTAAAATGTATATGTATATTGTATCAATTAATTTGCAAAACAAATTGAAATTATCTTGTTGTAAAATGGCACGTTAATACAGCCGCGAATAAATGCGCTTTTAATTATTTTTTAATACAATTATCGTATAGATTTGAATTTTAATAAACGTTGCCAGAGTGCATTATTTCGAAAACAAAGCATTTTTTTATAAAAAAAACATAAAATCATTAAAAACACAAACACTTATAAATTTGATTTCAAGCAGCAATCAATTCTGCGTCGTTTCAAGTATACGATAATTACAAAGAAAGTTAATTAGGATTTAATGTAATTCATGCTTTCGGTTAAAGTTAAGCTGTTTACATTGAATTAAACAATATATTTATTTGATAATAAACATACGCACTTAAACGCAATGGAATAATGAAAATGTTTTTCCAAGTTAAGTTGTTTTATAAATTAGGTGGTAGTAAAAATTATTACAATGGATGGGGGAGTGATTACAGAAAGAGCATTGTGCTCTGATTTTGATATACAGATAGCTAGTTAATAAAAACATTTTTGATAAAATTCATGAATAATAATAACAGTATTGTAATATTATCTATTTAAAATTTCATAAATTAGTTAAATAAATTTAAAATTAATGCATGTTTTTTTATTATGATATATAATTAACTAAATACACAGATAATTCACATATAAATAATTGTATGGTAGATGAAATTTTTGGATAATGTACAGAATTTTCTGAAAATATACAATAATAGATTCTAAGTACGACCCTGTCTCGAAAGATAAAGATTTTATAGCACAACGCGAGTACTTACTGTAACAGATCGTCATCTAGACTAGACTATAATTGCGAGTATTGTAATGTTTATTGGTATTTAAAAAGTGAGTTTCGAAAAGGATGTCTTTCATATTTGCTAGGAATCTACAATGTAAAGTCATTTTTATATCCATTGCATAAAAAGTAAAGAGTTTCAAACTTGTTTTCCGTCAATTTAGTTACAAATGATTCCCAAAAACTTGTTGTTATTCATAGATAATAATACAGATAAACAGCTAATAAAAGATTTTTAAAAGTATTGCCTTTTACAGGTGCTAGAAATACTATATGTTAGACTTTCAATAGTTTTAAATTAGTTTTCCTTGAATTATTTAGTGAATAATTAATTAATAAAGAAAATGTTATTATTAATAGATATAAGTATAGATAAATAGTTAATATTTAAATAAATAAATGATTTTCAAAATTGATCTCTCTTAAATTTGCTAGAAATATGTGAGACTCGCAACAGTTTTAAATCAATATCCTGTCAATGACCACAAATAATGAGTATAGAATTTAAAATTGATTTTCTTTAGTCATTTAGTTAGTGAATAATTAATTAATAAATATTTACAAAATAAACTTTTAGTTATTTTTTGATGATAATAATACACTAGCATTATCCAAATTACAATACAAATTGATTAGATTTCAAATAAATATAATTATTATGATAAATAATTAACATAGTTAATAAATGCATAAATAATAATTTCAATGAAATATATCTATAAATTTTCCGGGAAAATAATTCATTCGCTTTGAAAAAAGAACGAGTATTGTAAATTTGTCACCTGCCCGAACGCATTGCAGGAAGAAAAATATAAGCGCGCGACGAGAATCTCGCACATTTGTGTTGAAATTTATTGGCAGAAATGCATCCCCCGCACTAAAACAAATCGTAAAAAATGAGATACAAATGCACTCGAAGCGTGTTTCAATCTATTAAAAGCGATTTTATGTACCGATTTGTCGCATAATAGAAACACAATCATCATCGCAGAACAACACACCACGATGATATACAGGTACGTACGCACGCTCCCTTCCCTCCTCCCAAAGAAGAAAAACATTTAAATCGGTGAAAGAGAAACGATTTTCGCAAGAGTGCGCTTCAGATTAAATACTTAGTGATCTCGCAGCGTATTCGCAGCATTATAATAGCATATGACAAGCGCTTAATTAGTTTTGAAGCTTTGATCGTTTCAGATTAAATCATTGGAGTAAACTCTTGATTAAATTACCGTGCGCTATTATAGGCGGACAAATCATATTTTTCGCGCATTGTGCGCGGCACCCAGATCAAAGTGCTCCTAAATGAATTTTTTGATGCAGCGCATCTGGCCAAATACGTACAGAGAGAAAAAAAGATTTGCATGCAATTCGCATACATGCGCAAATTTTTAAATGTACGCACGCGTTGAGTCTCTTTGGGGATTCGTCCGGAATTTAATAAAGTGTCCTCTCAACTGCTCGTGACAAATTTCATTTTTTTCTGCCTTCTTTCGTTTTCTTTGTGGTGGCAGCGATAATAAACTCGCTACCGCACCTAACGAATGCACGGCCGAGGTGGCGGCAGCAGGAGAGAGCGGCTGCTGGGAGCGAAGATAACGACGACGCAATGAACGTTACGTGATGTAAATTGCAATTGATGCTTTTTTCCTCCTCGACGTACGTTTATATTTCAGAAACAATTTGTCAGAGTCAGAAAATAATTTATATGCGATTGCGAGCGCGCCCAACGTTAAGACACAATTAATTCGAGTTCGATATTCCGCACGCAGGAATTTAAATTTTTTTTCTTTAACTCAGTGTGTGTGGGTGTGTGTGTTGGTGTGCCCCGGTGGATACGTGATTAGTTTTGTATTTTCTTACAGCGGCTGTTTTTACTGTATCAAATCATTAATCAAAACGTAGGAAAAGAAATGTTGAGTCTAAATTGTTTTATGCAAAGCAGGGTTTCATTGCGGCAATAAAAATACAATTAATATAAATCTAAGCTGTTTTAAAATGACGTACATTTTATGGATTGTCGTCATAATTTATTAGGAAATATCAAAATGCACGAAAATATCATTTCGAAACAAAGCGAATGTTTTTTTACACGTCTGTTAAATGTTATCTGCGTAGAATTTTGTCAAGCACGCTTCAAGCCAACCGATTCGAAAGAGAGTTGACGATTCTTTTATTAAAAACATTATATTTATACCAAAAATGTACAATTATATTTCTAAAATTCTATTTGGATAAATCTAGTAAGATTTTTGTAAGTCCAATCTAGAATCAACAACGTTCTACCCCAAACCAACTAATTCTTTCATTGAAATGTCATTATTGTTATCTTTATACCTACATAGGGGTGAGGGTGGCACGTATAGACAGCGGGTCAGAAGTGGACATTGGCCTTTTTTTGGTAAACAGTAGTACCCGCAGGTCAAATTTTGTTCCCATGGATTTGCGGAGGGTGGATCTAAAATACAACGAAACTATCTTACCTAAATCTAAACGCGATTCAAAAATAGCTGTCGAGTAACATTATTGTGATTTTTACATACCTTATATGCATGATTTCTTCCTATTGGATCATCTACTGAGCAAAGTTTATGACATTCCCAGCTTCTGTTTACATTCACGCCTTGCAGAGTAATTCGCAATTTAAAGGTAGTAGTCCCAATTGAATCATACTGTATTTTATTTCTAAGCGTTTAAGTATCTGTCTGTGATGTCTGTTAATTGTATGTTGTAGCGGTGATATGGGGAATAGTGTGGTGTGTGGTGAAATTATAAAAAAACCTACAAATAATAAAATGGTGTAAAAAGCGCTTCGTTAGCGAAATCGAGTTGGCTGTGAAAAGTGCATTGTTGAAATTTTTATCAATCAACGGGTAATTGCAGTTATAGAATTAATTCTCTTGTTGAAATGATCAAATATAACAGCGAACAAATCTATATTTTAATCCTTCCACTACATACATCATTACAAAGCTGGACCATCTGCCAAAGGCATTTCCATTTAAATGGAATCATCAGTGAGTAGATAGAAACTAATACAAGTCAATTTTCATCCTTAAACTCAAACCAAAAGGTATAATAACTTCAATCAAAAATTGTTTCCATTGCCATCCAGCCCATTTTATATAGTATATTTATGTATATGTTATACATATAATAAAAATGTTTCTTTCATTCTTTAGTTGTTATTTATTGCATGCTTTGCATGTAAGACGTGTTTATATGCAAGAGATAATATAAAATATTATTCTTACTTTATATGCTGTGGATTCACGCCAAATTATCTTTAAATAAGTAAATCTACCTTTATGCCAGTCGCCCCTTTTTATGGCTGCTTACGTCCAAATGCAACTCCACGGCAATCATCAATTTGTCAACGTAAAATGATATAGCTGCATAAAAATTTAAGTGAAATTTTGCGTCGCACACTCACCTTAATTTTTCCTTTTATTTCCACTGCAACCAAAATCACACTTTTGCTTATTGTACAATGCAGACATTTTAAGCCTCTGATAAAAGATACAATATTTTCAAACAATAATATTTTTAATGTTTATTTTAACATAACCTTCAAATATGAACTTACTGTCAAAAATATATCTACTACCAACATAATTTTAAATTCACTAATTCATAAATACTTAATTATTGAATATACGTAAATATTAAAATGAAAATTAGATTATTTAAGTTTCATATTAATAATTATGTATAGCATATAATTTAAATAGATTTTATTATTATATAATTGTTTGTGTTGTTTATTTTTATACGGTTGGTGCTGCCAAAACAATTTTTTATAAAATTGTCAAAAGTTAAAATGTTGATCTCATCATGCTTGATTTCGTTGATTTAGTGTGCTGTGATTAAGAGAAATTATTAACAAAGTAATTAATTTAACAAGTTCCTGGTTATAATTATTTCTTATTACCAATCCAGCATTAGGAACTCTTCTTGTAAAACGACTTGGTTTATCGTGGCTGTTAAGGAATGGCAATCTCAATTATTTTTAGTAGCAAATTTAATCACCGAATGAATTACTAACAGTAAGTAATATTACGTTACAAATATAGTAATATCACGTTACAATTATTTATTTGGTTTTTTATTAACAAAGAAATTAAAAACGTTGTGTTGTGCGATTGTCTCAGAGATGGCGCTTTTAAATACAATGATTGGCAATAATAAGAATTGTTGATATCCTTATAAATCGTGTCACTATATCATTGGCCACAGGTAACAATTAATCATTTGCACTACATTTGCAGGTAATTAAATAGTAATATGATTTTATTGTAGTAAGTTGTAATACAAAACTCATATTTTCGTTGTTTACTTTTCCGTACAAATGAAATGATAATGATATCCAAGCAGTACAAAAATTTAATTATAATCGTAATTAAAACTAGAATTCGTATGAAATCCATTTATCAACAGAAGAAAATTAAATCGTGTGCTTTCTATATACACAAACATGCAGTTTTTTTGTGCAAAAACTAATTTATATCATCCTTTTTAGTTTCGTATGGCGGTACAATGAATTCACTCTAAAAATTCCTTTCAAAGCATATTTCTACTTTTTATATAAGTTCACGTGAAGCTCGAGTACTGTGAAGTTAGGATGCATAGAAATAATTCACTGCTCTAAACTTTGAATGAACATGCATGTATATCAAAACAATTTTGCTAAATGTTCACTATTTCTACTGGAGGTTGTATACATAGAGCGGAACTTTTACTCTAATTGTCTTCTGCAACGTAATTTCGAATAAAATCTCTATAAATTAAAAATTAATTTTGCTAACAATGATAATTTCTCTAGTCCATTAAAATATATGTATCAAATTTAAATGCGAAATATTAATTTGCTTGTTAGTTTACAGTTTATGTTGGATGTTGCTGGACAATAAATCGAATTAAAACTCAACATTGGCTGGAGCTTAAGTGAAATTAGACAAAGGAACCTAGACATTAAGGAGTTTAAACGCAAGTAATACGAACATATACTATTTATATATTTTTAATTGGAGATTTTATTTGTCGTTTATTGTGTGTATTGTCATCGGAAGGTAATAATCGAAGTTTTATTTGTCGATAAAATGTGCACCGTTGTGCAATTCGTGAAAGTGATTAGAACTCGTTCGTATCTAATCACTGGGAGTTGCTAGTTGCATCCAACTACCGAATGCAATCTTTCGGGCGTTAAAACAACACTGCCGTTTAATTTGCGCAATTGTGCCAATAGACATTTTTTAAATACTCGATTCTATTCATTTCAACGAATTCCTATTAATTTCAATTTACTGATTAGATACTTAAAAACGGAAGTACGTAGTTAGTTGTTACGTTCGAATCCAATTAAGATTTGTAAAATGTGCGTTATCTATTAGTTTGCGCAACCGATCAGAATGTGCTTGCCTCCTTCGATAGAGGGAGTTTTCCAATTTCATAAAACTAGTGAATAACTTCACTAAAATGCAATCATTGGGGTGTTAAAATCACATTTTCTTTTAAGCTTGCGTAATTGAACCAATATAGATTTTGAATGTATTCGCTATTCAATCTTAATGCATTTTCTTAATTATTCTTTATATTTTCCACGAAAAACCATGCCGTCAGTCCGCGGCTATTTTCGCTGGAAAACAAAGATTGATTTTCTGTGTTCACTCATAACCAAATAAGCAAATTATGTCGCATCATAAGCTTCTTAGTTTATTTATGAAACCTTGACTAAATGCCAAAGTTATGAAGTGTGCAAGTTAAGATAATTTAAATTTACACTCTATTAGATATTTTTTTAGTAGCAAACTATATGTACATACTAGACGCTTCCTTTCTTGAAATTATTTATCTATAGAAGGTTAATTTTGACTGATAATATTTATCTATTATAGTGTGTATTATTTTTTGTTTGTATGCATTTATAATGCAAATGCTTTGTATATTATATTATTTTATATCAACATCATTAAGAGAAAGATGTAATAAATTATAATTTATTCTACACTACAAGTTATTGTGCCAACTAATTCAAGTGTAATATGATAACATATATTTTATCGATTTATTTCTAAACTACCGTAATACTTTTACATAAAATTGTGCCTGTAAGGATGTAGTAATGAATATATAATACGTGTAAGAAATAATATAATAATGTAGCAAGTAGGTGAATAATGAGTTTGTTTTTTTTTTGCTAGAGAGATTATTCTATTCGCAGTTGAAACAAAACGGAAGAAAAGTTTTTCGCTTTCTAAGTGCACGAAAGAAGGAAAAGCGAATATAGTTACTCACTTTAGTTGCACAATTAAGTTATTCCCATTAAATACAACAAACCTGGTTCTCTAAAAGAAAAAAAAATGCATTTTGCTACATTATTAACATTTTTATCTGATGGTGAAAAAAAACGCTATAAAAAGTTTACGCGTTTCTGAAAATGCTAGAAACATTAAAGTTTTGTATGTTTTACACGATATTTTATACTATCGTTTACGATAATCTTTTACCATAATCAACAAGCAAATTTTTCATTTCTTTTATCATATGAATGCATACTTCAAATCAATATGAATTGATAGGATAGAAATTTATTTTTCAAAAGCAAACATAATGCACAAGCTTTATATTTAATTAATACTTTAAAAGCAAATTTGTCGATTTAACTTGAACAGAGATAATAGATAGTTTTTTTTTCTGACGAAATACATTTTAGAGTACAGTATATTTTATTTACCTGCTAATCTAGTTTTAGTAATCTGCATTACAACTACAAAATAGTAAATAACAAAGAATTTATTTTTCCATTAAATGCTTGGTGCATTATTGTAAGTAAGCACATGGAAAGTATTTAAATTGCACTTTTCTATTCTTACGACACATAATGCCATAAAATAGAATCCATTACAAAATAAAAAAGCAAACGCTTTCATGTAAACAATCTAGCAGCATGGTATAATATAAGTCTCCTCGCACTTGACGATACAGTGGCGAATTTTATTCGACCGAATGTAAATTAACACTTGACTTTATAGAAATTCGTGGAAAGATTTAGCGCGTATAAATTCAAATTACGCATAGCGAATATACAGGTTGATAATTAATTAAAATTACAAGCCATGTAATAAAGAACAATTTGTATTTAATGATAAGATATAGCCTAAGCTGCAATACCTTCTAATCACCTTGATATATAATAATTTACTGATAAGAAGCATCTGTTTTAGAGATATAGAGATTTCTCCACGTTGATAATATGCAAACATACATCTTATCAATCTGTATATCTATTACATAGCATATAGTAGACAAATTATACCACAATTTGAGTGGATTTGTAATGATCTCATGAATATTCAATTCGTTATAGGTGATTTAAGAACATTGATTACAAATGTATTCTTCCATAGAAATACTACGAGTATTAATGCAAATATACTTTAATTTTACATCCTACAACAATCATTTTAAACTCCCTGACACATACACATTCGATTCCTCAATTTATTATAGGTTAATAATTATACAGTGCGTTTTATTCAGTTGTAAACATGACTTATGCGGAAGGTGAAATCTACCGAAGCCAACTTTTTATGCACTTGGAGGATATTTTGTAATAAATCACAATTTTTTTAGTGTCTCTAACTATTCTTACACATTAAATTTTTGATGATATTTTCTTTGCGATGGAAATCTTAGCGATTTTCCTCATGATTTTCATTTAACTTTCGGCATATTTATTTAAATTCTTTATCCAGAAATATTTTCATTTTTGACTGATAATTGGTCGATTTTTAGTACCAACTTATTTCTTAGTATCACAGCGCATTAAATTTTGGATGAGATTTTTTTTGCCTTGAAATTTTTACAATTTTCTCCCCAGTTGTCTTTGATCTTTGACGTTTTCCATTAAAATGTTTCGATGGAAAATGGGAAAATCAAAGAAAAACAATAAAGAAAATCGCTAAAATTTCCATTACAAAATAAAATCCATTGAAAATTTAATGTGAATATATTAAAAATGTAAATCGTGACTAGAATCTAGTGAATAATATTAAGAAGCTACAAAATATACTACAGTGAATAATAGTAATAATTTATTTTTGATTTTAAATATTATATATTAATTATCTGGACGCCTCTATGCGATACATCATTTCACATCTATTGTAGCGACAATTCTGAAACACTAACTTTTCAGCAGTAATATTGAAACTCTGTAATATCTGAAATATTAAATACATATTACAAAAGTAATTTGTGCATTAAAAATTACTAGAACCGTTAGTCAGTTAGTTAGTCAAAAATGTAAATATTTTTCAAAATTTGTTATATTTTAAATACAAAACATAAAAAAGTTAAATACATTTCAATGATACAAACTATATAATAAGTACACATGTTTATTTTAATAGCAGACATTTGAAATAAATTCGATTTTTAATTACAGAATTATTGTATGTTCGTTCAGAGTTTAAAAATGATGAAACATCTTAATTAATTTACATGAAAACATTGACAATTTATCAATTTTATTTTTGTACAATATAGATAATGTAATAAAAAAGTGGCAAATTTATTAAAAGCAACGCATTTATTCTCATAAAGTTCGTGCCATATCATTTAGAGATAATTTACTTATCAACATTTTCGTCGACTGCTGCGAAATTAATTATTACAGCCATTTTGTTTATCACAAGTTAATTATTATTGACCTTTCCAATCTTATATTTAATAAATCTGAACGTTAACTTTACGCACGCAAAACTTTATGATGTAATGGCAAACAACCAACAAGGCTGTAAAAACATTATTAATATTTAATAGAGCCCATTATTATAAATAATTATGTGCGATTAGTTTCCATCGACTATTGATTGTAATTTAACCAATTTTCAATTTAAATTTGAATTAAAAAGTCTGATAAGATAATGAATTGCTATTTGTTAATTAATTTATTCCGAGTCAGGTAAGGTAGTTTTAAATTAATCGTTAATTAACTTAAAAAAATATTAAAGTACTTTAAACTTGAGTGCCGTTACACAAAAGGGCGTGTCTTAAATTGATTAAAGCGAAGTTAGATGTAAGTTTACAAACATGAAATTAGTAACGCTTTTATACACTTCCCAAAGCATGTTGCGTTAATTAAATGATTTTTATTAGAAAGGATTTTAAAATGTAATCTGGCAAAACAGATAGTGGTAAAATGTTGCAGCGAAAAAAATACACGCGAACGTAAAAATGCGTTTTTGTTTGTTTGGCGCGCTGAACGTGAGGCAAGTCAAGCATCAAGATAAATGTTTGGAAAATACCAGTGGGTATTAATCTGGTAAAGATCCGTAATTAACTTGAGCGCAGGACCGTATGGAATTCAATGTTGACGTGTAAACATCATCCAGACAATAGACCATTCATTAAACAGGCATGTTTCAAGAGCCCTATATACTTTGATCAATAATATGCAGACTACGTTTTCACATATATATATACATATATATTGTTCCCGTATTGTATAAATACATATGTGCATTTATTAAATACTAAACAATATGTATGTATGTATGTATAAAAGGTACGATTAGGATTTTAGTCAAAGATCATTCGTTCTATTATTTATTAGCATATTTCATAAGCTGTCACAAAATCGTAAAATATCGTGCAATATTATTCTGGGAGCAGTAGCATACTGCAAACTTTACCATTGCTACGTTATCTTTTCTGGCAGTCTCGTGCCAAAGCGAAATTACCCTTTCTGCAAGTTTTAATAGAAAATGTTTTGCTAAAATCTTTGGAACTAAGTAAATAGCATGAGGAAGAGTACATTAAAATAGTAGTTATGTACTGAATTATTTTCCAAGGTGTCAAACTTTATATCCACCATTATGTGTCGGATTCATATGACATATTTTGTTGCTACAAATATTGTACAATGCATCTGCAACAGGACACCGACTGAGAAATATTACACCAATCAGTAATCAAACAAATTTATTAATCCATTTCGAGAAAATTAATTTCGCTAAAATCATGAAAACGAATGTAAATAGATTATCACTGTTTGCATGTGCAGCAAATTAATGCACGACAGCTAACTTAGATGATGACTGCAATGTAAAATTACGAAGTTCAACTGTTTGGTAAAACAAAATGAATATATCATATTACTAAAAACTTTTCACGTGTATGAAAATTAAATTACAAAAACAAGCAACAAGCTATCTCTTTGAGTTATAAAGTTGGAAAAAAATAGGTGGTGCATATATGTGAAATTGGCTATTCATTCATTTATTGGACTAATTTTTTAATGTTTGTGAAAAACATAAATCCTGAAAACTAAAAACTTTTTTCGTTACAACATTCTCAAGCCGGAAGCGACATAATAATAAGAGTAGAAAATTTAATGATGTAGAAAATAGTAAGTTTTTTTTAAAGTAAATAGCGTAATTAATAAACTATGAGAACGGAAATTTCGGTTATGGACTGATAATTGTCGACTAGTTTCTGGCAAGCCGAGATAAAACCAACTTTTAAGCCATCTTATGCACTGCAGCAGCCGTTAAAAATTCTTTCCATTGAAATACTTTCCGATTTGGAGGAAGATATTAGAAATCTTGTGACGATAAATCGTGATAACGTATCTTTGGTTAAGTTTACTGTATGCAAGCGTACGCTATCCCCTATACATAGAGCCTTTGGCGCTTTTCGAACCTAAATGTGTCCATACTCCCCATTAATGTTGTGTATTTACATGTAACAAGAATTTGCTAAGAATAGGGCTTTCTTTAATCGTAAATGCACTTCTTATCGATGTAAGCATTTGATGCGGTGTTACATAAATTCTTGCATGATTTTTGAAAGAATTTCTAGAAAATTGATGCTATAGATCCTTTTCCAATCCATAAAATCATTTAGATAATGTGGAAAGCTTTGAATGACTAATTTTATTTTGAAAAATGCCTTTAAGACTACACCTTTGATAATTCTCTCTTAAATTTAATATTATATTTGAATAATACTTTGTTTAGTATTTCAATTAAATATCATGTTGCTGATTGCCGTTTTCCTTTCGGAATGGTCAAAGGAAACTGTAAAACTAAACTAAGTAGTAGCTACTTAATATACTTATAAGAGTTTTATCAAGTAAAAACGCTTTCAGTACATTGCAACTCTTTGTCTCTGTATTTTTCCTTAATTGGAGATTGTGTTTCCTTGTAGGCGTGCATCAGGAAACTTTTGTAGTTATATAGAAAAAATGATTCTTGGTAGGTTGTTGTTCTAATCTACAATTATATTTCTATTGATGATTTGTGGATGTACGTATTACAGTTCAATTAAACTATTCAATTAATGCCACATGTTTATTGGCGACAAATTCTATCATTATTGTAGTCAAAATTAACTATCGGATTATATTCAATTATTCTTGTTATTATTATTCGATTAATGCATACCTACGTTGTTATTACGTTTTTCATATACTGTACAATTTTCAAGGCTAGACTTTCAATGGTATTTTTTTTTTCTCTAAACGACAAATCCATTTGAGTGTAATCCCTCATACATAAACTTTTGGGTCATTTTGGAACTGAACTGCATCCTTATTGCATAGCAAGAATTCCTCAAGACTAGGCCTTCAATAATTTTTTTGCATGTGGCTTTCCCTAATCGGCAAATGCATTTCCTTGTCGGAAATTTGTATCGGTTGCAGCGTTGCAAGCGTCTGCTGGTGCTAAGTTGGTTTGATCCTGTCCTAAGGCGTTATATGAATACACTATCCGTTGAGTAGTTTCGTGGAAGAAGGGTACTGTTAACGATGGGGGGCTAATATGATATACATACATGAATTTCCATGTCCAAATTGTTCACCCAATTACTTTTGCTTGACTGACTATTTACATATATATCTAGATATATATTTTATTTATGTGTATAGCTATGAATTTATCGCTTTGATGTAATGTATATAGATTTAGCGAAAATGAAGAAAATTGCATGTCTTTGAAATGGATTTGCAGTAAGAAAGCTATTTTTCATGAAGGTTGAATAAACAATTCACTTTATGCCATTTAATCGTTGCAATAAGCTGTCAGGCAATTACTGTTACAAATCATCTGGCAATTGGATTATTTAACTGCAGCTCGTACATTTACTTCGATTTTCTCGTCCTTCATAGATTTGACTGGCATTCTAATTGAAATCGGTAGCGTAAATTGTTTCTGATATTTATTTAAAAACATTTGCTTGCTATCGTATAGTTAATTACAATAATCTATTAATACTCGAAATGTATATAGAAGCATAATATTTTATGTAGTAATCTAACTGGATCTAAGCTACGTTAAAGTAATTTAATCTAATTTAATCTAACGTAACTAAGCAAAACCCACATGTAAATGCCGTATTTAAAAGTTTTACTTGTTTACCAAACACTTTAAGATGCTGCAATTATTCATTATGATGAAAATCTATTTTAAATTTATTAATTAGAGGAACGCACTACTATTCGCGCGCTTCTCTGTTTTATTATGTATCTATTATAATTTTATTATATGGAATATAAAGGCAACTTCTTGTAATTTATAATAACACATGTTGCAGTTAATTACAGGCCTTTATACATTTATTAGGTGAGCGTAAATAAAATGCTTCTAATCCGTGTTTCCATGTAGAAACTAAATTTTAATAAACACTGTTTATTAACGTTTTGTTGGTTTAATATATTTTAATTGTTTTCTTTTCAAACTGGCTAACTTTTTCGCTAGCAAACGCTGCTGCTTTTTCAACCACTTTCACTACAAAATTTTATTTGCAAGTATTTTGGCTACTTATGCAATTTTTATTCCACAAATTTAATAATTTAAACTTAATGAATTAAAAATTGAAATATATTGAAATTGAAATTGAAAGAATCGGGGGAATTTTTACACTGAAAATCTGTTATACAAGTTGGAAACAAAATTTCTGATAAAATTATTCATACAAATAGGATGTGTAAAATCTCACATGAAATCTCTTTTATGTGCTATAAAATATTTGCGTCTTCTTAATTGATTGAGGAATTTACCAGACAGATAAACATAATGCTTTTCTGAATGCGATATAGTTGTCCAATTTTACCGTAATCGAACATTTATTATTAATTTCTTAATTACATCCCCATTTATTATAATTGATTGTCATGTGTAATTTATCATAATTAGTTTTTATTGGAACAGCCAGTAAATGTAATTAATAAGCATAAATAAAAAAAACAATACGTTTGATATTTTAATATGCAATAAAGTGCCATGTTTATGTTGGTAATATTTGTATGCGTATTTCAAGCAATAAATTTGAATTATACGATTATAATGTTTTCTGTTTATGCGCGTAAAGTTTTTGTCGACATTATTATGTTGCTGTTTTGTCGTCGTTTCGTTCTAAAGTTGAAATGTCCATTGCGAGTTTACATTCATACATTTAATTAAAAAACAATAATTGTAATTTTCACATTTTTATTCATGTCAGATTGTATTGTTGTATGTATTATACATAAACAGATTTGTTGTTGTTATAATTTGAATGAAATAGAGTTTATTTTTGTAGCATTGTAGCGCGTAGGCGTTGTTTTATGTGAAAGCAAAAAAGTACAAACTAAAGAGATACGAAGTAAAAAATTTTGATGGTTCTTGAAACTTTGACCACTTCGCAAGATCTTGAAAAAGTGGCTTTCTAAGCCTTACAAAATGAAATTTGCCTCGCCCAAAAAACAATATATTATAATATAAACAATAAAGTGAATGTTTCTATTCAATCAAATTTTGCATTGTTTCAGTTGGTTTAAATCACATTCACAAATACGTTATTGTTTATTATTAAATAATAAGTAATGAGCAACAAATATTTATGTGTGATAAAAACAAATTGAAAATTTGTTGCCGATTATTATCGTTTTATAGTGATTGGTGCTTTTGTAATGCACCATTATTTGGTAATTTACGCAGCAAAGCGTAAGGATGAATACAATAGTTGCATAATAATACGTAAATTCGCATAGTTATGTATGCTAAGTTAATGGTATTCACCGAAATTAATTGTTATAAACAATTTGTCATTACAGCGCGCGTATAAATCACACGTATCATGCATTTATTCAACAGTTTCATTGGAAAAGTAAATAAATATCGTTAATTCTTTTAAATAAATTATAATTTGATATTTTTTCATACAATTTTGGCCGAACGAAATTAGTTTGCATGGTAAATTGCCATTGAATGTTATTATTGTTTCAACGATTCATTAAAATTTATTTTAAAATCAGATTTTCAATTAAAAATAATGATTCGAATCGAAAATTGAATTACGCTTTGTGTATAACCCTTAATTACTACTTTTGTGTTAATTTTGTCAATCAATCATATAATTCTTTATTGATAATGGATAATGAATTGGAGTTTTGCAAACAATTTGGGTATTAATCTAATTGATTTTTTTGCACCAACAACAACAACAACAGCACATTGCGTTCGCTCCGTCTCATTCATCTTTATTATGTCACATTTTGTTTTATAACTTTGACAAAACGCTGTACAAATTGAATATGTAGACATATATGAATAAATGTATATACAAATATATGAATAAATATACAAACAAATAAATTTTCTAATTTTTTAGGTGACATTTGTTTGTTGTTGCAATGACATAAAGACAATATTTGCAATGTAAACAGAGGGTTGCTAGAAAAACAAGGCTTTGATATAGATTAATAGCGCTTATATAAAGTATTCGGTACTGTTTCTTCAATTATCGACAGTAATGGACTTTTAATGTACATTTCTACAACATCCAATGACTTTTTAATTTTTACTTCAATATGGAACTAATATTTAATGACTTATTTCAAACATTTATTAAACATACACGCGCACACACACATATAACATAATTTCTCAATTTAAAAATCAAAAAATCTATGTATGGAATATTTCACGTGCATGTGGTTTGGTTGTTTTTGAATCATTTTTGAGGTTTTTCCATCATCAATTCTAAATAGAAACATTTAATTCCATAATCAAATCAAAGCTTTTAACAATGTTATATAAATATTTATTGTGGCAGATCAATTATGTTTAATTAACGTTGCCTCAAAGGCGATATATATATTATTAATGATTTTAGATTTTACTTTAATGGAGGTTTAATAAAACAATCAGTACGACGATGGAAATTATTCAACTAAATAGAATATTTATTCTAATGCAAAATTTATAGAATTTACTTGTATAAAATTATAATAAATCAAGAAACTAATACTATGAATTTAACTTACATCTATATTTTATGAGTTTACATAATATTTATTATAAATTATTAAATAAGAATTAAAATATCTATACTACAGACTGCTTCAAATTATCGGTAAAGTACAAACTTTTACGGTATGTAAAGAAATCATAATAACATAGGAACGAACATATTGGTGCAAACTGCTACCTCACATGTTAAAGAGGCACTACCAACGACGATATTATTCAATATTAATACATTTTTTTCAAGTCTTATTTGGAAAAACATTTCTTCGAAAACAAAAAAAAAACATTAAAATTTTGTTGAGTCTATAACAGTTTTTTATCTAGAATTACTCAATTAATTTAAGGGTAATGAAGTAATTAATTATTTAAAAAAAAGTACATGAAGTGTCAACATTTATAATATGGATATAACGTTTCCGTGTCATGTTTACAACGATGCACATTCGTTCCTTTCTGAGTAATTTGTTGTTTAAAAGTTTATTAACTTTTTTTTCACTCCATCTTACTATATTTTTAGAGATTTATACATTCCATTTTAAACGTATTAAAGATTAAATAAAAATAGTTAATTGCATCAACTGTTGCAATTTTATATTCCTTTAATGTGACAGAAACATTACCAGCGTTAGTTTTCTTTGTAGAAACAAAATTGTTTAATAAAATAGTAAGCGGTATTAATACAATTTAGTTAAAACAACCTTTTCCCATTCGCATTTGTCGAATATTTAATTATGGGCTCAGTTATCCTAAATTCTATTTAATGATTAATAAATATTTAATTCGAGATTAGATGAGGAATTGTTTGTTGAAACAGAATAGATAAATTTAGTATCTGTGGAATATTACTGTTAATAACATTTAATATGAGATGTAGTATTTGGCACGTAATGTAAACATTTATTATTTCTAATAATTTGAAAAGATGAAATTCTCTGATGAATTGCCACATTTTTCATTTAATTAGCACTAGATAATTCATTTGATGATTGATTACAGAATGGCATATAATATTCGTTAAACTGTTGCAAACAATTTCAAAATAATGCTGAAAATTAACGCGTACTGGTGAATTGATGAATTTAAACAGCGTTTTTCGCACCATGCTGAATTTTATTATTGATGAATTAACGTGATTTGCCAAAATCCATGAAATCAATTGCTGCATTCTTATATTGCAATATGCATTTTATAAACTATTTACCTCATCGCATCGTTTAAAGAAGACCATTAATTTTTATTGACACGCGGTTTAAATATTACTTCTATTAAAATACTATCTTTTTTTTTAAATTGTAGGTTTTTAATGTTACATAATTATATGTTAAAAATCGATTTAGTGAGAAATAATAAAAAATGTATGAATATTAAATAAACGACGTCAATTATGTAGATCCTCGATACATTTAAAACTATCTCTTTAATGTACTTTATAAGTAAGAAAGAAAATGTTAGTAAAATGTATTGTTATTGGTGATATATTTGTATTAGAAAAGGCTTTTAAGCTCCAACATCAGTAAACAGCAGAAAGGAGGAAAATTTACTTGTTTGGTATGTAACGACCGATATTCTAAATGTGAAATAATAATGCGCTGGTGGGCATAAAAAAAGCGAACGGATAATTTTAGTTAAAAAAAGGGGGATAATAAAAACGAAAATGTTAGCTTGAATCTGAAGGTAAAATTAGTCGCGTAATTAAGATGGATTAAGCGTGGATATAAATCTTGCTTGTCGTCAAGGGGTAGGTTATATTACATTCGCTTCGATGGACTTATTCTTTTCGCGCGCAGCAGATTTTCCGTAATTAATGCGTTATTAAAGCGTCTGTTCTTGGCAAACTGCGACATATTTCAATCGATATTTGAAAGAATTACCAAAAAAATCTTTTCTTACATTACGTCTTCTTTTTGCTCCATTTCCTCTCACTCCTCCACCAACGACATGACGCCTCCTTCTCATTGTTGTATTAATAGAACTTTATTTCAACATCGGTAATTGATATTTTAAATTACACTAATTTCGTTTATAAAATCCATAATATTACAAATAATTTAAATAAAGAAATTACTTTTCAAAATTGAATTTTTCGATATTAATTTTTAACTATATATTTATAGCTAGATTAGTGGCTTTGAAGTAAAAATATTGCCTTGGAAATTTTAAGACGCTTGGGATTAATAACAGAAATTTTAATATTAGGGGATTTTTTATTTAATTTTTTTCTACTGGTCGTTTGTGCTTTTAGATTTATTTACTTTAGAATAGTAGGGAAATTTTAATTTTTTTATTATAAGTTTAATCAAACAAAGAAGTTTTTTGAAATGAACATTCTTTATGTCAAAAATGAATAAAATATTTAACAACTTTTTACTTTATATTATCTTTTATACAATAAATCAATTAAAATGTATTTTTTTCATAATTATTTGAATTAAGTAATGAATATTGTTTATAATAATTGAGTAGAAAAACTTATTGATTTGTAGTGTGAAATTTATTAAGAAAAAAAACTAGGATTATTAGTTACCTATGTGCGTTTATGATTTATCATTGTATGCATAGCGAATCTAAGTATATTTTTCTTGCTGTCGGTGAGAAAATGCACATAGAATAGACGGCTTTTACGAATGTAACGTGCCGCTTTTTTCGACGTTCTCGGTTTCTCTTCGTTTTTTTCCATCAGTCGGAGGCATCGCAACGCGAAACAGAAGGTTGGAAGTAATTTGTCAAGGGTGTGAGTGATGAGGAGTGCTCGTTCATCACCCTGACAAGAATCCCAACAGGCATACTTCGTCCATCTTACAAATTCCGACTTACACATGCTTGTCATTCCCACACACAGACACATAGAGCAGCACACATGCACACACACGCGCACACATCCGTACACATTCCGGATTTACACCTCTAACGCTGCTAAATTAACCAAAAGTCTATAAATTTCGCCCTCTTAATGCACTTAGCGGCGCGATACAGCAAAGAAAATGATATAAATAAGTGGATGTGGGGGTGTGTGCTTTGGCGCCACACTGAACCGAATATATATTTTGGAAATTTTATTAAGAAGATTTGTCGAGTAAGCAATTTTCGGAAACGCAGTGGAAATTGGATTTTTCCAAGTGTCTATTGCGGCACATGTCTGAAATGGGAACGCTAAAATGATCGTTTTAGTAAAAATAGATTGCGCATCGCATTTTTATTTTGTTTGTTCTTTAAACAATTTCAATTTATATATGTGTGTGTGTGTGTGTGAATGATAATAAAAGCGCGCCCGAGCGACACATGCGCCAGATTAAAATTAATAAATTCGCCATGCATATTCGTACGACGCAAATGCACTCAAAAAAATGTGAAAATTTTATAACTTGGCGCAATTAAAGTTTTAGATAAAATTTTAATAAAATGCGAGCGAACGTCGCATCTAAATCATAACAAAAGACTGAAATGCATTACGCTCCTCTATGTTACTACGGACACACCATTCTTGTTAACAATTTAGTGCCACTCTTATGTTTAATAATACAAACTTTATCGTTCGCACAATGATGGTAATTGAAAACTAATGAATGAACCGCAAGATTAATTTTTTTCCTCATGAATAAATTACTTCCCCATAATGCATTTCAATTTTTACAACTTATAAATTATTTCACGCTTAATCGCTTCGCACCTTTTTTTTATCAAATTAGTTAAGTTAATTGGAATATAATTATTATATTAGCGGAGGTTTAATTTTTATTATGCTTTTTTTTCTCTTCGGTTCAAAATTTAAAGGAGATAAAAGAGAAAAAAGAGTGCTTTCATATTTAATGTTTAATATTGCAGGAAAGTTATTTTTAATGTAATTGATTATTCTTAGAAATTTAATATACTTAATATCCACTAGAATATTATATCTAAAAGAGAAGTTTTGATTAACTTGATTCAAAAAGGCATCTTAAAAATGTCTGCAATTTTATTATAAAAATGCTGAATATTTCTTAGATCTCAAGCAAAGAGTAAATCTGAAAATGTTGGTCTAAAAATGAATCTACTACTACCTTGCAATATCAATATTTACTCAATTCTCATAACAATATGTTTAAGAATAAAAAAATTAAACAGCAGCAAATAATGAATAAGTATATTGTTCAATGCTCAGTGGGTGAGAAATTGATTATTGGTAGAAATTTAATTTACTGCCATTTCATTTAAATGAGAGGTTTTGATTAACTTGATTTGAAAGGGTATCTTAAAAATTCCTACATATATCAAAAAAGATGCTGAATAATGCTTAGATTTCATGTATAGAGTTAATCTGAAAATGTTGGTTTCAAAATGTACCTACTAGCTTAAAAAAATATTTTTTCAATTTTCATGACAATAAAAAATTAAACAATAACAAAAATTATATTGTTCAATCCGCAGTGAGTGAGAAATTGATTATTCTAAGCAATTTAATTTATTTCATTTGAATGAGAGGTTTTGGTTAAGTTGATTTGAAAGGGTATCTTAAAAACACCTGTATTTATATAAAAAATCCTGAATACTTCTTAGATCTCAAGTAGAGTAAATTTGAAAATGTTGGTCTCAAATGAACCTACTAGTCTCTAAATATCTATATTTTCTTAATTGTTGGAACTTAATTGTTGCCTAATTATTGTTCGATGCTGAATGAGTTTGCCAAGTAATACAGGCATTCATTTAGGCGGGTGTTAAAATGAGTAATGTGATTGAAAATCCCTTCATTCTAAAGTTTCACCTTCCGATTTGCAGCTTTTGAAAATCGTCGCAGCAATTCAATGACGAAGATTAATCTCGCATTAAAAACAACCCTAAGATTTCAGATTATTAACAGTTATATTGCGGCGTGACAAATGTTCAAATTTGAATTATAATTATGTGAAAAGTAAGCAGAATGCACGTTTGTTGGCTTCGCTACCAAACCATTTAATTTTCTTAACTAAACGCCTTTTTGATGCGAAATAAAAATACGAGTTAATTAATCATATTCGCATGATTATATTTTCCGCTCTAGTATAGAAAATTATGCAGCATTAAAATATCGTTTAATTTGTTTATCATGAGCAGTAAGTTTTACAAATAGTAATTTCCCATATGTAAGAATATTTATTAGTATAATAAATGCCAACAAACTTATTTATATTCAATTTAACAACAACGTGCGGGAAAAAATAATTATTAAAATATTATACAAAACTTATATATCTTGCAATGAATCAAAGTCATAATTTTTATTTTGATGCGAGCACAAAGTGAAGCGTTATATTTGCAAAATGTGTTTAAAAGTAAATTGAAATTAAACAGAATTAGTGAACAGTGCTGCTACAGCTCGTATGTCCGCTCTGAGCTTTGAAGTTCAAGCTTTCCATATTGCGTTGTTTTTCATGTATGTTCATACATACATATATTGCATTACATTACGCTGAAATTGTTATTGATTTCACAACGTATTTCATTATGCTTCCAACACAATAAAACAGAGAATTAAACGCAGATGAGTGAAAGAAATGAATATTTAAATATAAACTAGGTTGACATATAATATTAATGCCACTTAGCGTAGTTAAAGATTCAATCAGGATGTAATGCGAATTTAATTGTTGTATATAAGTGTTAAGAAAATATGTTGTTAAACGAGTATAAAATAAAAATCAATTCCAATTTTTCTAAAAATATTGTTAAAAATGTAATTAATATGTAATTAATTCAATACACGCTACAGCTGCAGTGAGCAATAAAATGCTCTTAAAAGTACATAATAGGAAATTGCTGGTATAATAACAGTAATTTTTTATAATAAAACTTTTACATACAATAAAATGGTAGGAACACTAGAAACACTAAAAATAACATATTAAAACAGCAATTATTATTTGCTAAGACGTTATTTAATTTTATCAATTCCTTTTATTCGCAAAAACAAAATTAAATACAACGTATTTTATTATACCTAGTGTAGAGAGTTCACGAGCGCCAATTTAATTTATTCTTAATAATAGGTATGTAGGTACTAATAATAATTTGAAATCTTCAATTTTTATTAGACAATACGATCGTCCCCTGAAATGAACGTTCGAGGACACTTTCCATTCTTATATTGCGAGATAAAGAAATTCAATAATGCGAATCGAATAAAAATGTTGAGCAGACTGGAAATAATTATAAATAAAAATTCTGTGAAATACGAGGAACCTTCGTCGTCGTGTCACAACAAAATTATCTTGCCATTTACAACCTAATTCACATATGTAACTGTTTTAATTCAGTGTTTGATATAGCGTCATGAATTACACAATGAGATTGCAAACATTAAATTTAAAATGTAGGAGAGAGTTGCCTTATTTGGGCCATTTAAATGTTTTCTAATATATACTCGTAAATAGCCTGAAAATGGAAAATTAAGAACTTTGATCTTTATAAACTAATTCTTTGAAAATACTTTATTATATAGGTACATAAACAATATTTAATATCAAATTAAATATTTACCATTTAATTTAAGACACTAAATACGACGATAAATCATTAAGTGTTTTGAAAATCTACGAGATAGCGTTCATGGAATCAAAGAAATTGTGTTGAAACTATTAACCCGCATCTGTTGATAAAGAAGCATTTTCAAGGCTTTTCAAAATCCTTTTTTTGGAGGTGTTGGAAAAGTTAATAAAACACTACCAAAAATGTATAGAACTGAAATGGATTTGTGTTGTGAAATCTGGTTATACCTATCCTTTTTTCGAGGATTGCACGCGTATACCCCTACTTTTTTAAACAACTTTACTAAATGGAATACTAAATTATTAAATATATATAGCTACATTTTTTATGAACCACAAAAAACTATTAGATTATCATAGCTGCAAAAGCAACCGCCAACTTTGGCACGCAAAAAAATTCAATTTATGTTTGATAGTATTGTACTTATATTAAATCAATAGCGGTTATTATACTATTCGCAAGTAAATATTTTGCTTGTCCCATTTTTTTAAATTGAATCATTTTTTGCATATTTTCAATTATATTAGCGCCATTATTTCACGAAATTCGCATAGAATATTACCGCTGAAATTTTATTCACCCTTCGAGATTGCTTTCTAATTTTAGACTAACCATCAAATTGATTTTTCACCATACGTGTGAACGACAACACACACAGATTGCTATTATTACGAGACCTTGATTTTCCTTCATATTATAAATATAATAATTTCGTCGAGTGGCGCTAATTTGATAAACAAAATTGCATTGTTCCAACGCAGTTCTTAATTTTATAGTACGTACGTATTGTAATTTGAGCAAAGGCACTGCCTTTTCTAATGTAAAATGAGCGAAATTGTTATTTCTTAAAGCAAACAGCGTGAGTATAGAGCTCCGAAACGGTCAATTTTCTCAGCTATCCAATTTATCCAATTTATTACATATTCAAATAGTACATAAAGTTCCAAACGATAATATTTTACGACGTTTTTTCCTTATATTATTAATGCACAAAAGCTTGCAACTTAATAAAATGCATAATGTTATTTGCGTGAATTAATTACCGCGATAATGGATAAAAATAAATCTTAATTCCATACAAAATATAATTAGTGTTTCTTTTTTTCTCTTGTATAATGAAGTTTTAATAAATTGTATGTCTATTTTTTGTGTTGCTGTTGAAAAGTGCGCCTATGCGCAATTGAAAATGCAATTAAGAGCGTTGTCATGAAAATGATTTGCATGCGAACAAAAACACATTTTGCAGCTTAGCGCAAAAAATTGGCTTTAATAAATCATAAATGCGAGATGTAATTATTAACGTACACAAACTCTTAAATTAATTTCAAATTTGCCAAATTGGACCAATAAAAATCTACTACGTTCGTGCGTTTAGTTGTTGTTGCAATGCAATGAGCAAAGCAGGACAAAAAAAAGTTGTTACGCTTGTTATTTTAATTATTTAGCCCATAGAGTCGCTTTTTTGTATTGCAAATGCGCCTATAATAAGCAAAAGAAACTTTCGGCGAGTGCAAAAAAATAATTGAAATACTAAGTGCTAAGTTTTTGTACCTCCTACTTATAGAAAAGTGCTTTTTTGTGAGTTGTTTGCAAAGTTTTTAATTAAAAATGCAATCCGCTTGAATATATTCAGCGTGCGTTGTTATTTTTTTTTATTCGCAGTGTGCCGTTGTTGCTGCTGTTGTTGTTGTTGTACGCGCTGCCGGTTCATTGTCTAGGCGGCAATAAATAAAAATGTGCAGTTTGAAAAATGTTTCTATGAGTGGACATTATCGGTTCGAATCTGGCCACTTGGAGCCACTCACAGCTTTGTTATCGTTGGCTTCACTTAATTTAATGAATATTCATGAAAATCGCTTGTTGAATATTCCATCGTCCACGGAACTTTTCTACACTTTTACGTTTACGTCACACATTCGTACAATGCACATGTTGAAAAAGTTCGACCCTTTCGCTCCGATTTTTGTTAGGAAAAAGTGCGCTGCTCCCGAAAGTTTCACATAAATTTTTAATATAATATGTAAGCAGGATTTAATTAAAAATATCTATGCGCAGCGCATTTTTGATTTGAATGGCGTGGGGGCGGGAATTTATCAGGATTAGCTTGAGGTGGAAAATGTATTAACTCGCTGCTTATTCGCCGCAATTTCTGTTTTTCTTCTATAATCTTACAATATTAATAACACAGTAATATGTTTTTGACTTTATCATTTAATTATAGTTGTACTTTCTGTTTTTATCAAATTGCACTTTTATGATTGATGGCATTACTTAACGCGAGGAATAATTTATAATTTCTATTTTCAGCTCATTTTCGTTCGAATATTTTGAGTGCACGTTTTATTTGGTTGTAAAACCGCACCACCATGCATAAAACAGTGCAAACACACTTACTCCTAGACAAAATGTTTTTAACTCCGTTTACAACTTTCTGTACAATTTTCTTGTATTCCTCGACATCCGTTCCGACATTTAACCCCTTATATCGTATAGATATCTACATGCAACCGAGATCCCGATTTTATTAGCTCATATATTACAAGATTTTTTACATTACATTTTTTGCCAAAAATTTTACTTTACTGTAGCTCAAGACTCCATCTAAACGAATTCCAAGGCAAATTGAAACCGAACTAAAGAAACTTTTCAATTTCAAGTTTTACAAAATATATGAAAAGGCATATCCGAAATTTAATGCCAAGTAAGCATACTAAAAATTATTATTAAAGCTGTTTTCATAATACTTATATTATATACTCCTATAAGTATATACATATTAAATTTGCAATTATATTAACAACAGGCTTATTCCTTGCGAGAGGAAAATCTTAAAAATGCAGGCGCAATAATTTATTTCGCATATTGTTTATTTCATGATAAAAGTAAATTGATAAACTTTTCATGCATAAAATAATTGTCATACTCTTATAAATATTTTCCCGTTTTTGTCAAGATTGATTTCACACTCGTTGAATTAATAATGTCTGCTTTAATTAACGTTCGATGTACAAGTGTTTTTTGATTATATGGCTGAATATTGAATTCGTAAAGTTCAATTTTAAATTTTAATTCAATTAGTATGAAATTTTGTTAACAATTGAATTATTTCTTAATCAGTCAAGAGTGAAATATCATAAAAATGTACAATTATTAATCGAGATTTTGATAAATTGTAAATTTAATTAATGAATTTGCATTTTGTAATGCTATATAGCAATTGTATTCGAAAAGGTCCTTGAAGCAATTAATAATTTATGGCTACATGATTATATTAGGACGTAAAGTGGACTAATAGGATTGTTCCTTGTACTAAAGGGTTATATTACTAATACCATTATACAAAAGATTTATAATAATGCCTATGAATTATCATTTCATTTTCAAACAATAAACTAACGTTATATCATTTTCTTTAATTTCGAATCATTTATTTTCTATTACAATTCACGCCAAATTAGATTTCGCTAAAAAGTTTCACATGGAAATAATGGCAATGCGAATTTAAATTACCCAACTAATAAATATGTTATGATAAATTATTTATTATATTAGACTATTAAATCAAACACATTACGCTGTTTAATAAACACAAAACATTATTTTGAAACAGATAATGGAATTATTTTATCAGAGGTTTAAAAACACAATTGAATCTCAAACAGAATGGATAAAAGTGTCTATAAATAACGAATAATGCAACGTGCATTTTAGCAACTGCAAATATTGTTTGTAAGGTAAGCGAAATTCCGAATATGTGGAGTAATCAAGATAGATCAAACGAGTTTCATAGTTAGAAAAATCAATTTGTTTATAACGTTGAATTGCACAATCTAATAAACATTTTAAATATTTATTAAAGCCAGATAAAACGTACCTTTTACGTTTACACATACATACATTATGCTGTCAAATTACATTTGGATTTTTAAATTACAATTTCAACTATTCTTGGAATATTATATTATTATTTACGTATGAAACAAGTACTTACCTATTTAGTTCATATACAATAGGTAATATTTGTAATTAAATTTAAACTAAACTAAACTCATTAATTAAAACGAATGTAGTGCATTATTAATACTCCCATATGTACCTACTTATTTGCTAAAACTGCAGTAACTTTAATTTTATATTTACAACTAAAATTTTAATTCACTATTTTATAAATTTACAGATGCAGGAAATTTTAGGTTCGTTTTCTATTGCATTATTTTAAGTCTAAATCAAATAATTCCAACCACATTTAATTCCGAGTAGTTTTATTGAACGCGATCGATGTCTCAGTTGCTAATAGGATTAGTCATTCGGCAAAGTTTGATCCAGTTGCTTGTTTACATTGATATTATTGTCCTTAAGTGAAATTTCAGTTTATTATATATAGTATTAATTAAATGGCACGTTTAATTAAAAATTAAATTAGCGCATGCATTATTTTAGCATTGGAAAACGAACGAACGAAATAAGATTCGATTTTTTTCTCCGTTTTCTCGAGTATTAGAATAATAAATATACAACGAGCAAACTTTTTACAATAATATTTGAAACAACTCGTATACAAGTATGAAAGATCAACATGTTCTTTGTTTTGATAAACTCGAACTCTCAAGAATTCTATTAGGAAATTGCGAATAGGTATTTATAATTTAATGATGTAAAATTAAGCAATTTTGTTGTTTTTCATCTAACGGGATGAATAATAAATATCTGCGCAGTTTTTTTTATCAACAATTGTGGTACTTTGCAACAGTTTGCATGCAAAAATGAAAGGCATACATGTTTTATAGCCCAGCAACACGTTTTTTTTGTTTTGTTAAACTAAAAGTTTCAATAATGCGCGTTGAAAATTTATATTAGACTTTTTCGTCGCGCATATTGAATAAGGAATTGTTGATTTTGTCGAGTGTATCTTTAGCATGTAACAATCTCGCCTTTTTTTGCGTTTCAATCTGACAATAGAATATATATTTGTTTCTGCTGAATTCTCTAAATTTCTCCTTCAACTGACTGTTGTATAATCCTTTCCCCTGATAGTTCCAGCAACATTATCTGACAGTAAACGGCTCTTATCTATGCTCCAGTATCGCTTTTATACAACTTTACTTTGATTCGCATCTCTTTCCATCCAGATTATATCATACATGGCGCGCATATATATACGAATCATCTTTCAGCCGCTGATTAGAATTTACAAGCAACAATAAACCAACCCAAATTGTATAAACAACTAAAGTTTGCATTTAATAAATATGCCATTTAATAAACTTTATGGATACTTCTCGTATAATATTCGCGTATAAAAAAATCAAGCATTTTTTACTAAAAAACATTTGTTTGATGTATAAATTTCCCAAATTGTATATGCAAATATTTGCCTGAAAAAGGCTTCAAGGAATATTTGCATCATTTTGTTTACGTTTTCCTATCTTCTTTTTCAAGCAATTGATAATTTTGTTTCTCCAACAATTTATGAACGTGTATGTATATTTATGTGTGCATAGGAAATGTAATTACACGATGTTATCTTTCGCTGAATGGTAATTTTATGTTTTCGTTTGTATTCCATCAATGTCTTATTTATTGTATTTCATATGTGACATATTCAATTTATTTTTCTCGATATATTAAACATTGCACCCTTCCTCAACAACATCAGTTTGCATTTTATGTTACAATCTCTTCGTTAATTTGTTGAATAAAATTACATTCTGCTATCGAATAACAAAGAGTTGAAAGTAAAGTCAATCTCTATTGTTTGATGCTACATCAAAAACGTATTAATTGAACCAAAAAAAAGGCTACAATTTTCCAGTTCGAGACATCATAGAATAATTATTTCGTAACTAGTTCTTTTGTACACACACAGTTTCAATCATGCCTTCTACCCACCTAGCTTTTTTTAATAAATTCAGAAGCCACTCAACGCATTGCGTTTGTGAAATATGACATAATTTACATTTTTTCATAACAAAGCATATTTATCGAGTTTTTTTGTAAATATTTTATATGTTGTACTCTCTCTTTTTTTCAAATATATAAGCTCACATTTCAGCTGAATGCTTTTAACGATCTGAAAAATTAATATGACTAATGACTTTTTACTTTATGTAATGAAGTCGATTTCCACCAGTTTAACGCGAACGTAAGGAGACAATAAATTGTGCGAAAATTTAAATCTGGAAGTATTTTTGCCGTAAAGTAGGTAGTAAAAAAGCTTCGTAATAAAATCGAATAATGTTTATTTGTTAAATTTTTTAATGCGTGTATAAATCAGACGCTAGTTTATCGTTTTCAAGGGTGAACCGTATTGCGACGAATAGTTTCGCCAGGTTGTGCGGGTTGAAGAGGGAGAAGAGAGAGATTTCTCGCCCCCTTGCGTTCACATCGGTCCGATAGAGTCACGAGTGACGAATGGAAAAGATAATTAAGCGTCAAAAGATTGTAACTTAATTGAACAATCGCTTATCTACGCACCTTTGAAATGAATCATCGAAAAAGGACTTGTATTTTCGAAAATCATTTAATTTCCTTTATTGTGTGATACAAACTATAATTTAATTCAAATTAAATCAAAACAAAATTTATTACTGTGTGTATAAACCATTCATGTTTCTCTATTATAATAGCTAGCTATAATATTTAACTATAAACAACATTTAAACAAAGAGACTAAACAATTTTTATCGAGTAGGTTGAAGTATGTCTAAACACAAAGAATTTCCACTTAACTTTAGCTCTTTTGAAATAGAGCTTTCAGTATTTCTTTAAAACAACCACGTAAGCTGCTAACTAGGTATGGGAGAATTGAAATGAAGGGGGAAATTATCTGTGTCAAAACTATGAAAAGTGAAAACTATACGTCGAGTAGTGTTAGTAAAATAAATGTTAAGTAATTAGTATGTATAAATTGTTTAATTATTTCTACACGGTAAGACTTAACGATATGTATTTAAATATTTAACGGTTTCGTTTTCATATAACACGACCTGAATTATTCTAATTAAAATAGTACGTATAAAATAAAATAACATTAACATTACGCTGAAATTTATTTTCTTTGCATTTTCCAAATTCTACTTGAAATTAAGTAGTTCAAACTAGAAAACAATCTTAATTTCCTGCTGTATGTCTTCTATATAAGTTTATTTTCAAAAAGTTTTAAATTGTATTTGTACCAACAAAATAGCATTTCGAATGGTTAAACAAAAATAGTTTTCATTTCCAGATGAAATAAGAATTAATAATATTTTTTCCAAGTGTATGTAGGTAATTGTTTTTCTCATATGATTTTTGCAGTTCAATACGCGTTGAAAGTTGAGTCGTAATTGCTCTCTTTCACTTGCTTACTGAGCGAAAGCATTTTTATTGCAATTCCGTATACAAAATTAAGCGATTTTTATTAGCGAAAAGGTTCTTACGAGTTGCGAAGAGTACTTGTAAGAATAATCAGTAGCGTTTAAGTTGCTGCAAATTAGCAAAGCAACAACAACGAAGCAATAGTTATAAAAATTGTAATATCTGTTCTTGAGAGTTCTTTTCTATTGTAATGCTAAAGTAGCATTGTATAATACTCAATGTTAGTTTCAATGTACTTCACATTATTCGCCAATAATTACACATTCAGAAATGTGAAATGAATTTCAACGTTAATTTCAATAAACGAATTAAAATATGGTTGAAGTAATTTAAATGACAATAATAGTTTGCAACGTTAATTCGATTTTAGAGAGATAAAATAGAACACTAAACGAAATTTGTTTTTCATAAATTCATCAGCAAAGATAAATCAAAAATGTTGTAATGATTGAAATATAAATAAAAAAGTTGATGATAAACTAATAACGATTTTGTTTTCATGCACATACACGTTTGATAATGCATAACCTGTCATGGCAATTTTTAATATTTGTTACAGTTATTGACTTGCAGCGAAAAAAAAAACTGTCAGTGTATGTATGCGCAATATTTCATGCAAACTTAATTGAGTTATGCGAAATGTTTCATAAATTTCGATCATTTGCCACGTCGGCAATTTAATGAAATAATTGCGTTAAATAAGATATCAAATCCAAATAATAAAAGTTACACAAAAAGTGTATAATTAATTTTGTGATCCATGCAGGAAGTGTAACTAATTTTTTTCCGTTTCCCTAAAAGTTTATGTAAAACTTTCGGCTATGTGCGAGTGGGTTGAATTAGCAGCGCCTTTAGCATTTTGCGCTAATAAATTCGATCAATGATGGTGCAATTTTAGATAGCACAATGTCTTGTTGCCTCAGGAGACTCATAATCATGTCAGCTTCTCTTTTTTCTATATATATTCGGCAAAGTTGGCGATTCGGGCCCGCCCAAAACTAATAGCGAAGATAGTAAAAAATGTACGTTTTATTTAAACCGAACGACACGCGCAAAAACCGCCACACACATTTTTTGCCGTAATTTATTTACAGCTGCATAAGAAAATTTAATCTTTATTGTGTGCGCGCGTGTACGAGTGTTGAGGTTAAAAAATTTGTTTGCTCAAAGGATAAAAGTTTTAGCAAGTAGTGATCTATTTTACGTGACTTATCTATGTCAGAACATCTGTCGCTCTCAAAACTTGCCGCCTTTTTATTCAATTTTTTTTCACCGGAAAATTTATAATTATATATTTTTCAATAAATTTCAACTTTTTTCATCTTCCTTGAATAGAAAAGAAATCTTTATGAAATGGCTGCCCTAGAGAAACACAGTAAATAATTTCTAATAAAATAGAAAATTGCTTAAACCGTTTTACGCTAGATACGTGAAGTAAATTTATTCATATCTTTGAAATTTTTGGAAAACTTTTAACTTGAACAGATGTACAATCTAAATGCACTTTGCATTTCTACAGTATGTTGCGAATATAGGTTACAACACACATTAGACCTTGAAACATATTTTTGTACAAACAATTTTCTTTACAGTCATCAAATCGCTATTTTCTTCAGTGTATTTTCTTTTTGTTTATTTGACATGTTTTGCTGTTATTTTTAATAAATACATTGACTAAATCAATTTTAGTAATTTAACAAGTTTGACAAGAATATAATTCGATGTACGAATATAATTTTTCTTGTCTTCTTGCGCTTTCCCAGGCGATTTTGTATACAGTTTATATGAAAACAGCAAGATGAGAGAGTTAGTGAAAAAATGCAAATATTTAGTAAAAAAAATTGGGATAATCACAAAAATGTGATAATAATCATATAGTGAGCAATTTTTTATTTGTCAAAATAGAACGTATACTGAATTTATTCCTATATGTTTTGTTTCATAATTTTATATTTTATTTATTATTACAATTACATTATTTTTTGTTATTATCATTTACGCAAAATGACGTATAAAACATTCAATTTTATCAAAAATGTGTACAGTAGGCTTTGTAATAACAATATCCAACTTTCAATCAATAATTATGTACTTTATCTCTTTTATTTATTTATCAGTTTTGCAGTTTGTTAGATTTTATAAATATATTATGTTAAAAATAATTTGCTATAAATTTAATAAATTTTCTCCCAGGCATATCATCTCTTACAGCTTTTTTATTCTAGCATATAGGATAATAAAAATGCAACATTTTATCACAAAATTGTTAGAAACCCATCAAAATTACACGTTGTTATAAAACTGGTCAATTTTTCATCAATGCCAGCTCGTAAACAAATATTTCGTTTCAAACTAGTTTTATTGTAGCTATCGCACAATAAATAGTAATTTTTGTTTATGTAAAATGGTTGTTGATGAATTTTCGCCCATGCTAGATGTTGCAAAACATGTAGTTAATTAAAATAAACAAAAAACAATTATCGATTGCATGGAAGCGCATTTATACGAGGAGAAATAAAGTATCGATTGGGAAAATAAACTAAGATAAATAACCAATTTTCTAATTTTCACCCCTAGCATATAATTAATTTATTCAGTTATTCATTAATGCATCTGGGTTAAAATTTTTCGCGTTTATTTATTTATTTAGGATATCAGCGGTGGTGGCAACAACCAAGATTTTTGCCAAAACAATCAACGCCGCTATTTTTTTTTCTAACGCTGTAATGTGTGGAAGGAGGATAATTAAATATTTAGATTGCTATAATGTGAAAGTTACATGAGCGCTGTTGTGAAATTTATGATTTTGAGAAAAGTGCGACGGCTTATTTGGCCATACGGTATGGATGTCACGCCAGCTTAATTTTTAATCTTAACCCCGGGCAATCAACTCCCTTATGCAATCGTCAGCATTTTACTTTCCCTCTCGAGCGAAAGAAAAAGATCATTAGATATGTTGCCCACCACCTGCATTTATTACCTACAACTCAAATAATTCATCATTTTTGTTTTAATATGCAATTAATTGGACATTATTATTTTTGTGTGCTTAAAGCAAACGAAATCGAATTACTTACTTGAATAAATATTGAATTTTTTCAAATGCCTAAAACGAAAATTTACTGTTATAAAAAGTGTCAATTAGGTTGTTTTTGGTAGGATTAAGCGCGTCGCTATTTCACCAATTTTTTACAAGCGCTTCCAAATGAAAGAAATCGGCCAAATCAGATTTGGATCATGATTCTGTTTGTTGTTAATCGTTTCGAAAACATAATGAAGTAAAACGCTTAAATCATTTGAATCTGCTAGAGTGAAAATGTATAATCGACTTTGATAAACATTTTATACTAAAATTCAATTAGAAAAGTTTGTGATGTAGAGTTTGTAGGACAAGTATAAATGTTCTATGCGATCCTAGATCAAACAAATTGTCAGTAAAACATGGAAGCGTAATTAATTCTAAATCTAAACTACATAGAAAGTAAATCTATAAGTTGGCAAGACTTTTTTCGGAAAGTTAAATTGTTTAACAACAACAACAGCGATTTTTATTCGTCGTCGGTGCAAAACTTGATCGAAAATGAATTTAATCATTAACAAATTGTTTAAAGTGCACAGCTCGTAAGTTTCGAAACGCGGAAAGTTGAATTTTCGGCAAAGGGAAATTGTTTAATAGAAATAACAATAAAATAATATTTAAGCGTGCATGAAACATCGGCGCACAATTTAAATTTTAGCAACATTAAGCAGTACGGTGATTGTGTAATAATTGAACGTTCCAAAAACGTTTAGTTAATAATTTCCAGCTTGTTACAAACAATTCCAGTAGGCATTAGTGGAAATTTCAACTCGAATATTTGGTGGTGTGTTTTAAGTATTTCAACGCGACTTGTTCCACTTCCATTCGCCTCTAAAACGCTTCACGCAGATTATATTCAAAGTCTTGAGAATAAACGAAACATTGCGCATACATATACAATTTCGGTAGCAGCGTACGTTTCTGCTCATTATCGTTGAATGCGAGTTTCCTAATTTGCTGATTTTGCGATTAGCAAAAACCGAAATGCTAACTAAATTTGCCATAAAAATAATTGAGCTTAAATAGATTTTGTAAGAGGCGCCGCTGCCGCGTCGAAATCTTGGGGGCGAGCGAAAGTAAATAAAACAATCGTTAGCAAAAAAATGTTGTGTGCATTGTTTACTAAAAAATCTATTATTTGTGCTTCGAACGTGTTTGAAGCGAAATTTTGTATTGCCAACAGATTTTGCGACCCAGAAAACTTGTAGCTTGAATAAATAACCAGCTCCGGAACTGTCCCATAACGTACAAGAGAATAAATTTAAAAGTCTTGAACTACTGAAAACTAATACAAAACAAAAAGCTGCCATATATCCTACACAAGTTGGGATTTTCTTCGGTTTTTTTTGCGTTTCACCGAGTGATTTATTTTGAATGCGTAAAGGAAGAAAAGTTACTAACAGTGTAAATGGACTTGCGATGCAAATTATCTGTGTAAAATGTACAAAACTACACATTTCTCTGTCTACATTCATTTATAAATTAACTAATTCACTATCTGCAAAAAAATATATTTAAATCAAGATAACTTTACAGCATGTCCTTTATTAAATGTGTACGTTTAGTAATGAAGAAACTCAAGACAAAAAGTACAGCCAATTAAACATTAACGCATTTAGACGCATTTAGTATAATATATCTCTACCACTATAGGACACATTTGTCAATATATTGTAATATAAAGAGCAAATGATTTTGTAATAGTATATATTATTACATTTATCATTTATCATATCACCCTTTCTAATCTAGAGAGGAGTTTCCGAATTTGAATCGCATCCTAGATTGAACTACTTGAGTATCTTTAATACTATAAGACATATTTATCAAACATTAGGATACATACTTTGCAATAACATATGCTAGAATATAAAACAAGTTGAATTGTAATATTTTGTAGTAGTATTATTTTACATTGGACAAACGTTATGTTTAAGAAAGCAATTATTGAACGAACAAATCACTTCTCTGAATCAATTATCAACGTTTTTATATTAACAAGTACAATGATAGATATTTATTTCAAAGGCATAAAAATTTAATAAATCCGCTACTACCTCAATATTAGGTATCTAAATGGCAATTAAATATTTTATAATATTTAGGTAAATACATGAAGATAGCGCTTAAAACTTTGATAAAAAAGTAATAGTGGTCATTGAGATTGCAAGGAAGCGCAACATAAACGATTAGAAAAAACTGCCGTATTGAAAATCACTTACAACAAAGTGATATAATCTATTGGCACATTGATATTTTGGCACTGCCAAATGCCATCACAAAGATTTAATTTTAATAGTAATTGTAAAAAAATTGCTATTTGTGCATTACGAATATAAAGTAGCAATTTACGGATAAGAGCAACGCATGCATTACACTTTTCTTTCCTCTACAATTATAAATTGAAATATAAAGTTGTAACAAGTTACTGGAATTAAATTAAAATTACGTGTGGTAAAGTGACAGATGGCAGGTAAATAATCATGTTGTTATTCATATAAGCGGTCAGTAAACATTAATAAAAGATCACGTAGAAAGAATAATGAAACTACATGTTTTATTTTTAACATCTATTTCGTATTATATTACAGAGACGTATTCTTAATTGAAATCCTTATCGCGGGAAATTGAGGTATCTTCAATTTGCCTAGCAGAGAGATTTGTATGTCGTTGCAGAAAACCATAAAACTGCTCTTTACCTTGCAATTTGGTATTCTGATTGAATTTATATGCGATATTCATTATTTTACTTATTTTCGTATGCTTCTCTCGCCTTTTCTTACTATCTTGACTCTACGACTGTATATTCTTTTTTCCATTATCCTGCAAAAAGTTTTTAAAATAGTAAAGATACATGCTGCGATTTTCAAAACGCTATTGCGGCATTATGGTATACTATAATTAAAATACTTACCAGAATTATCAAATTGAATTCAAATTAATTTTAATTTAAGTTATTTATTTAATTTAATGATTATTATTGTTAATGGCCCATTTAGCCCATATGGCCCAAATATAAAACGGAAGTTCATTTATTTATTTTACAGTCAGATAATTAATAATTGCGCAATACTAAATCAACAAAAAAAAATGTTGTTCGGTACTAAAGTCAATTCTAGCCAATACTACAGTGAAAGCTTTGCTGTGGAATTTGATCATGCTGCAAACACATTCATTGTAGGTAAAACTTGGAAAATTTTGTTCCAAACGCCGGTGAAATCCATAAATACATTTAAAAGTATTAGATTAATCAGATTTGATGCCTATTCGAGTTAATCTCATTACAATTTGAAGATGTTACATTTAAGAATAGGTCGTTTCTGTGTATTATTGATGGTAATGTAAATATTTTTGGTAACTTTATTTGCACAGTATATGTAATTTGCATCAATACCTGTTAAAAATTTGAATAATTATAATTATGGAAGCAATAATAATTAATAATTCATAAACTCATCAAGTTTTCAAATGGAACATAATTTAAATAAAATTACAATAGACAAAAGCATAGCTTTGAAATTATTTAATATGAATTGTTTGATTATTTATTACATTGCAGCGAACGACAACAAATATAAATAAATGAAATTCGAATAATTTAATTTCGTTTTTCTATTATTTAATTTGCAGATGAAAGTAAATAAATTCAATTATATTTTCAATAAAACTGAAAACAATAGCGTCAATTTTAAAACGAAATTATAATTTATTGCAATAATGCTCTAATTAATAAATTATATATAATTAAATTGAATAATGTAATAAATTTGCGAAATGGTTGCGTTGGTATTTGATGAAATTTCTAGCTAAATTTATTCAAACAATATATAGAATATTTGAAACACAACACAATATAATATTGCTTTTCATAAAAGTTTGAAAAATATTGAGTGCTCGCTCGTAAATATCAAACGTAATATAACATTTATAGCATCATCCATACGGCAAAAAATGTTTATATCGCAAATTTTTAATCAAAAATAATAAAACGGTAACGACGGGTTGTTTCAGCCCAACGCTACTCCTAATTAATATTTATAAAAAGAACATTACCCATTGAAATAGTTTCATTATTGTATTGAACTTAATTCAATAATAATTAGCGGTTTCTGGGTCACGGTCGCAAGTCATTCAGATTTCGTTGGCTTTGCGTACCACCTAATAAATTTTTTACGCATTTGATTTACTTTTATTGACCTTTGAATTAGGATCCTTTTATTAATAGCAGAGTGACCGCTAACAACTTGGGACTAATAAACTATATATTCAATTTCAGCCTTTTGTTCGCTGCCCGAGCCTTTGTCATTATTTTTACGCAATTAGCAGTCTGTAAACATGTAAGTTACGCTTAATTCTATTTGAACTGGCTCTCAATAAAAATCTCGCTCTACATGTCGAAATAAAATTGATATTTACTTATAATTTCTATATAATATCTTTGCTACCCATCTGAAAAATTTACTTTGAAACGTTTTCTCATTGTTTGGATAAATTTATTATTTAATAAACCAATACACTTGATAATTGTAATATGTACCTATTTATAGAAAAAATTAATTTAATAATAATTATCACATGGTTATTGTTGTAAAAGAAGCGAGCATTATAAAAATGTTGATATTGCGCCCTTAACGGCACATATAATAGAATATTTGGTTACTCGTTCTAATATTGCGTCCAATAAAAATAAATATCCTATAATAGATAATGAACTCAATTGAATTGCTTTCATAATGTAGTTAAAGGGAAAAAAAGGCAACTCTTGCGATATTTGAGTATCGACTAACTTATTATAATGATTTATTAAAATGTATGTAATGTTACCCTATTGTTGATAGCTATCGACTTAAATATTATTAAAAGAGGGCAGATGTAGTACGTATTAATTATAATAATTTTATCATAAAAGTACATGTTAAAAAATTGATTAATTGTTAATTATAGGTGAGTTATTACATACATTAAGAAGGGATTGTTGCAATATAATCGAAAATTATATGTTAAAAGTGTAATATTAATGTGTAAATTTTTATCGCAACTATTTTTAGCGAATTATTGCACATATTACTAATTTTTAAAGTCAAATTAAATTTGAATGTTATTATATTTTCCATAAGCGCTTTAAACGTCGATAATAAATAGATATTAACGTGAAATAATTTTTATTTGTTTATTCGCTGAGTGTGATGTTTTTGATTTATATACACTTTTTAAATGCGTGGAAAATCTATGAATATTTTTAATAATTTATAAACAAATTAATTGAATTCTCGCGAAATAATTTATTACCTTTGATAAACATTATTGTGCTTTTCACAATGAATATTTCTCCGTATGTGTTGGATTGAAATTATTTATAATTCAGTGTACCACCTATGTGTTATTTTATGAAAAATAGTCATCTATTCAATATAATCTTTAATAATACATCAGGATTAGGCAATTAAAATCACGCATTAAAATGATGTTATTTATTCACGCTTGAAACATTTATATTGTACATATTTTATATAGCCACCTATTTAGGATGGAATATTTAAAAATCCGTAATCCTTAATATATAGATCGCTTAAAATTTATACGTTTTGTTTTATGAACAAAAATCTCTTTAAAATGTTTGTTCCGCTTCTGTATATGGTATATAGCAAAAATTCAAGCAAAAAGCAATGAACTAGGAAATTTTGTTTAAATCCCTGTTATAAATGTCTCACATTTGTTATACGCTGCAACATAAAGCTTGAGGGAAATTAAAAATTTACTATAAAAAATTCGGCTTGCCAGAAAAATGTTTACAATTATTATTAAATATTACTTTAACCATTTATTTAGTGAAAATACAACACGTAAATAATAATGAAAAACAATTCTAGAACTCGTTTCGTATATCGTATATAACAGTAGCACTAAAAATCAATATAAAAACAAATACGAATGGCGAGAATAAATTATGAAAAGTGTTACATTATATTACTTTAATTTGTTGAATAATCATGGAAAACCAAATATTAATTTAATATACCATACAATGTGTGTCTACGTAAAACACGTAAGCCAATTTAATTTAATTTAATTTAATTCAACGATTTATGTAATCAATAATAATATTGCAATTGTTATGCAATCTTGTTTGTATCAACATAAACTCAATATCTATTAATAGGAATATTGAAGAAAGAGTAAAATAATCAAGTTAATACCTACAATGTAGTGTGTAAACAACACTTTCATTCACATGTAATTGATTTTGGTGTAATTACAAACTTACCTTTTATACGGACTACTACTTACCTTACATACGTCAAATGAAAAATACATATATAAATAAGTAACAGTGGATTAGAAAACTTTATTACGTAATACATCTTTTGTTTCATGTTTATTATAATTTCTTTAAGTAACAAAATGAAATTTTTCAACCTACAATAAAGTAGTAGTAATAATAATAATAATAATAATACAGTAGTAGAATAAAATTGTAATATTCCATGTTGCTTTCTTCCTATATATTTATATTTATATATATATATATATATATATGTCACAATCGTATATGTTTGTTGTTTTGTTTTTGTATTTTTTTGGCAATCAATCATGTCTTCCGCATGTCTGCATTGTATTTCTTCACAGAAACATTTAAATATCTTACAATATTTTTGTCTGTCATATCATTATTTACAAGTATTTACAAAAAACTTTGTGTTTTCATATTTTTTCCTCTAATATTATCACTTTTGAATACATCACATTTACGGGTAATTTGAAAATGGAATCATTCACTGTACATTGTGTCATGTTATCAGGGAAGCCGTCATTAAGATAAGTAAAAGAAAGACGTCAGAATTTAGAAGGTAATATGATGATTTGGAGCTCGTGTTGGCGTGCTGCATTGCAGCCGGCTTTTCTTCTAAAAAAGAAAAACAGAATAACAATTTGCATTAAAAATGTGCGTGACACACTCTTAAAATAAAGAATTAATTAAAGTTTTCTCAAAGCCGCAATAAAAACTAATACCCATCCTTTAAACTTGGCCCGAGATGTTTTATTACTGATTTAGTCAATTATTAAAGAGGACACCAAACAACTAGAGCAATTAAAGTTTAACAATTCCATTCAAACATAATTAGAAAACCAACGCGCGTTTAAATTATATTTTATATCTTAAAAGTTGTTTTCGAGCGCAAATTTTATGTCCTTCCATTTAAAATTGTTTACTACGTTAAATTTGTCTTCTAAAATTTTTAGAAGAAACGCTTCTAATTTCCGTCGCTCAACAAAAAAAAACTGTCTATCCTTCTTTTCTACCTCAATGTCACAACGTCTCGTATGCGACGAAGAAGAAGCAAGAAGCAGAAGAAGAAGGAAAAAAGAACTTTTCGCGCGCGTTAAAAGGTTTTATTAAACAATGTCAGCATTTTTTACCTGCAGTGGCATTAAGTACGTGAACATTGATCGAGGCTGGAATTGCATTGGAAGGGCTGCAAGTGTAATTGCCATTATGAATCTTATCAGCTTCCTGGAGAAGTAGAACGCTGGATGAACGATCTGCGATGACTTGAACGCCCGGATCATAGTTGATCATCTTCTGTTCGTGGTACCAAAACACGTACGATGGTGGTTCGGTGGATTGCCGCAAGGTACACACTAATCGAAGCGAGGATCCAGCACGAATATGTAAGTCGGGAGCGCCAAGTATTTCAGCCGATGCCTCTGCAATGATAAAGTAAGAAGAAAAAAATGTTCGGCTTCCTGTTTGTTTGTGTAAAAGTTTTAACAAGGGTTTGATGGAAATTTCTACGTGATGGAAAGTTTCGCTCAAATCCCACGATAGCTTTAAATAAGCTCGAACCGTCAACTGGAAAATCATTCTTAATATTATATTTATGCGTAGCGAATCGAACCGGCACTATAATTTTCTATTAGATCATTGATTTTGGGTTAAATATAAATCCCACCTTCATTCATAAAACATTCACGCGTATCTCGTTTTTACGTCACGCAGCCGGTTTATTTAAATTACCTGTAACTTTAAGTTCGATGAAGATGCTTGTAGGTGGATGTGTCGAAACTTGGCACTCGTAAAGTCCAGCGTCGGAAAATTGAACGTGTTTAATCAGAAGGCCCCAATTTTGTAGATGCCTGACATGTTCAACCAAAAACCTTTCATCAGCATTGTACGTTGTTAAACCTACAGTCAGTAAATGATAGTCGTGTTTTCTTATCCATGACACCTACAATAAATACACACATAAAATGTAGTCAACTAAACGCAAACTTATTACAAACTTAAATAATTACTTTTTCTATATATCGACACGCTACAATCTCACCGCGAACATTATCCTACATTAAACTCGGCAAATTTCTTTATTCTTTTTAAACCAGACAATTATTTTCATATACACAGTAGACTCCCGACAATCGCCATTCGCCATTCGTTGCACGCAAACTTGTCGCACTACTGAGTGACTGTGTCGGATCAGTGAATGTGCTGATTTTGTCAGCAGTATTGTTGTTTCTTCATTTTTTATTTAAATTTTTCTATCACATTACAAATCATGTATCTGATGGAATAAAGTGCAACAAAATGGGGCGAATTATCGAGAATATACTGTATTTATTATATTTAAAATTCAAGTGAATTTCGAATTTTAGAACTTTTTATTATGACGAAACCGAGTCTAACATTTTTTAAATATAAAATTGATTCGGATTAATAGTTTCATGCAGCAAGTTGACGTTCATAACTAATATTAATTAATCATTAACGGATTATTTGATTTCTTAGCGCTTCTAACCTAAATTAAGCTGGATATAAATAGATAATAATCGGCATATATAAGCAGATTTAATTTAGACAATATTACAAGATATAGATCTTTACTACTGTATGTAGTTTAATAATCAAAGTTTATGTAAATCTTAACCAAATTCCATACATAAGGGTCTATAATAGACTTGAAACTAAAGTACCTCATAAACTCTCCAATAAAATATACAGTAAGTTAGTATGTATGTTTATAGAATAAACTTTGAACTTGAATTTGCCAAAATATCCATCATTTGCGTCAGCTCAGCTTAATTCACATCCTCAGCCTGAGCGCTCAAAGTAAAAATATTAGTACACGAGTTGTAACAATTAGAAGGATGAAAAAGGAGAAGCGATTATTTTTTAGAGATGAACAATTATGCGCTGATAAAATAAGAAACGCAAAAAGACACAAAGGGTTTTCATTTCTTTGTTCGGTAATTTGCTTAAGGATATTGAAACAATGCAAAAGATGTAGATTCATTTGACAACATCAATGACTTTTGTACTCGAATCGATAATAAAAGTGTGTACTTACGACGCCAGTATTGAATTTCCTAACGACGCAAGGTAGAGTTGCCGTGCCACCAATTTGGGCGACTACAACCGTACAATTTTCCGTTGCGAATACATTCGCTTTGCCATTCGGTTCACCTTTCAATGAGTTTTCCTTACTTTTATGACGAGATTCATAGCTGCGTCTATGGCGGTGTATGCGAAATTCTTTATTTTCTGCAACAATAAGAAAAATGTCTTTTATCCACAATTTTCTCTCCATCCACAATGGTATAAAAACAGCGTATCAGTTTACAAAACTTGCCACCATAATTTTATATTGCAATCACACCGAATCTGCCAAAATAGGTCAAAGAAACATGTAATGGCCATTATGACCTTTTTGTTATCATCCACAATATGAATTCTTCTGGGTGAAAATGTCGTGGATTTTATTAAGAATATATTTATGTACTCTTTGGCTTATGTGCGATACAAAACGCGTAATCTTATAAAAGTATTGATCTGACGCAGTTTCACTTAACAAACTTTGACACTGTCTTAGCGCGATTAATTTATTTATTATTTCTAATTAAACAATTAACAGTTTTGACATTCTCAGCAAATATTACACAATTACTATCTTTAAAATTAAGATAAAACCTTCCTAAATTTTATTAATATCAACTTCGTGCAGCTACTTATAAAAATTTAAGCTCAGTCGCTACCAATTTGCAGTAAAAATCAGCAAATTGGGAACACATTCTTTATTTTTATTTAAAATAAGTCGCAACGAATTAACTTAATCAGTCAGTGAAGGATAAAAAGGGAAAGCTGGCGGAAAGTAATTCAATTAAAGTTAAAAAAAAAACTAGTGTCGTAAAAATCACATTGGTGTGCTTCAAGTTTCCGCCAATATTAAAGTTTACTGCGACAAGTTTAATTCAATGTAATTTTACTTAAAGTTAAAATCAATATTGGGCCATAAATAAGTAAGCTGTAATTCGTATCGGAGGCAAAAAAATAAACATGAGAATTTACAGTTTATTTGTAGTTTGTTGTAGTAAATAAGCTTTGGTAGGTTAACCTTAATGAACACTAAGATTATTGTATTCGTTTTCTTAACGAATTGTTTCAGCTCAAATACTTGTCATTAAGTATCATTAGTTCTAAATAAATCTACAAGCAAATTATAGTCATTTACTTTTATATCACTTGTTTACTAAATATTAGAATATAAATAGCATTCAAGCTAATTTGACAAACTGAACATAATTAGTAAACAGTTAGTCGTGAAAAATGGAAAATTTAATAAACTTGAAACGCAGCATAATTAATTCTAAATTATTTTGACATAATGCTGCAGGAATAAAATTTACTAATTAGGTATAATATTACACCTTCCATTAAAAATTTCGTAATAATGTAAAATTGCTAATAAAAATCTACATTCATTTTTAATGAAAGATAACTGATAAACATGTTAATATGTCAAAAAGTATTTTGGAATTTTCGTTTAACATCATAACAACTATCATAAATACAATTTCTAGAATTAAATCAAAACAGAAATATTATTGAATGGGTTGGCAGGTCAATTTGCCTAAAATGTTTGTGTGGAGATTTCAAAATTATATTCGGCATCTGTTTTACTGACGTTACATTATTGTAGCAAAGTGGGAAAGTTCTAAATTAAATCTGATATTTTTAATAGATATTTATGAATGTATGCATACATTTTAACGCAAAATAATTCAATTACATCAATAAATCGTAATTCACTTTGTTATTCGACAAGTAAATAGAAATGTTTAGTATTATATCAATGTGATGATTGCGTTTATGCTGAAATAGCCAATATAATTCAGAAATAAATTCCAACATAAACAAAACTGCCATGATCAATTTTTAAGAAAGCATAATTATCTTAAATTTAAAGCGTAATGATAATTAAATTAGGTTAATTAACATTGCTGTCCAATTATTGATTTCAAATATTTATTGATAGAATTCAACGATTGCCTATTTGAATGAATGCAATTAATACTAAAAATATAATGAATAAGTTTTAAATAAATATAACAAATGCAATTTTAATTAAATTGAGTTAGCGAGCTGTAAAAGTTTAAATAATTCTACCGGCAAGTATATTTAGTTTTCTTCACCACCTTTTCATACTCTTAAGTATTCAAATACAACGTTTATTAACGTTGCTGGCCAATTATTGATTACAAATATTTATTGTTAAAATTCAACGATTGTCTATTTGAATGAATGCAATTAAAACTAAAAATATAATGAATAAATTTTAAATAAATATAATAAATACAATTTCAATTAAATTGTATTACCAAGCTGATAAATATATATTTACATTTTCTTCATCACCTTTTCATACTTACCAAAACCAACAAAACAGTTTACAACCAAATTCTTAAGTATTTACATCAAAATCGCATTCTTTAAATGTTATAAAACCAAATTGTTTTTAGTCTGCGGCCTAACTTCAACGCAACAACAATATTAATATTTAATCAAAAACAAAAACAATACGCAAAAATGTGCGTATACAGCTGAATTAAGTTACGAAATTTATCTGTACTTGAATCGGTATGAATTAATGCATATGATAAGCGAAATGATGAAACCGCCAATCTAATACTTTGGCGTTATATGAAACCACGCAATATCTAATAAATTTATGTGATTTGACCCCCCAAGTATATTTCTATAAAGCCACATGTAACCGCGCGTGCACGCACCCACACAAAAAATGTTCATTAATATTTAAATTGATCGTAATGATAATATTTACGATTTGATTTAAACATATTTAGGCACACTTACATTCACAATAAATTATATCCCGGTGTACAAGAATAAAAAATATTAAATATTTTATTGATAATTAATTGCTACTACTGCACTAATCTTGTAGTATTACGCAATGTAGGTTAGGTAGTAACATAGTAGGTGGTATAACATACATATATAAAATTAGAGAAATTATTTCCGGTGTTGTTGTGGTGAAGAATACATTTTTGCGTACCAGTAATTTTAAAGGAAATGTAGTTTTGTATTCCGCCCCAGATTTTCCATTAATAATAAAGCATAGTAAAATTTTATTATAATTTATCTCAATTTACATAATATTTAGTTTCGTATAGTTTGTGTTATACATTTCTAATAGAATATAAGCTCATTATGCATAAATAATAATCTGAAATAAGTAGATGCTCGAATGTAACATCCACGAAATGAATACTTAAATCTTACTGAAATATCTTATCATAATCTCTTCCATTGGCATCATTAAAATGGTTTTTTATGTGCGAAACGTGCCTGGCATTCGGTTTTTCTCGCTCGTACGCGTGTGATGTACAAACAACGTAAATGATTTTTCAATAATTTTGTTGCTGAATGGCATTGTATAATATTAATTTAAATCTTGCGGGCACGTTCTGAAACAAAGCTGTTGCTGCATAGAAAACGACAGAAACATCTGTCCCTTTTAATTCAAAAAGCGTCGAAGATTAATGTTCTCAATTTGAAATTTCAATTGCAATATGTCAATTTGGAGTAAAGAAATTTTCTAATTAATTCATCTGGCGCAAAATTTTTATATAATATCGAAACGATTTATTGCATTATATTTCCTTAGATATAAGAAATATATCTTTCGATTTTTTATCCTTGTTCCGGCGAATGTCTCTTGTAAAAATAGCAATAATGGAAAACAAAAACAACTACAAAGTGGAAGGTATTTTCTTAAAATGTTTTTCTCTGTTTGTGTGTTTATATTATGTACAAGTACATCTGCAACTAGATTTTCATTTCTGCAGAATGTTGTTGCTTTTGCGATGCAGCAATAAAATGTATTTTCAAATGAAATGCTTAATGTTTGTTAAGTCTGTGCTTTCGATGTTAATACATGACAAACCACAAGTAAATTGTTTTTACTCTTTTAACATTCTGAATAACATCAGAGATTTTTGCATTTTACAGTCCGCGCAAAAAGTCGAAACAAGCTAAAATACTCTATCTGTATCTGAATGTAGATCATTTTCTTACCTTTGAAGTAGCGTTTTTATATGCATTCATTAAAATAATTAACTGCTTAGGATATAAAAATTATTTATTGTAACAACAAAGATGTATTATTTTAATGTGCTTTTATAATAGCTGTTTTATGGAAATGAATGAACATCTTTACTCACTTATCGTTTCAAATCTTTATTTTCTTAGTATCTCTTAAAAATTTGCTTGTTTTACGTAGATAACACTAGATACATGTTCCTACTTTAAATGATTTAATTTCTTTGACTCTCTTACGCGTAAATTTTATGAATATGATACGAATTAGATGTTTAGAAGTAGGTATATATGAGAATCATAATCGATATGAATTATACGAGAATTATGGTGTATTTTAATCCTTATAATAAGATTATTATTTTAATTACTGTAATTAGAATCACTTGTAATGATTATAGATTATATTTTCTTGATATGTATTACACAATGTTTACCGCAATTATTCCTTTAGATACCTATCCGTATTTGCTTAAATATTGTTTTCGTGTAGATACATACGTTGTATGCTTAATTGGAATTTAATATTGAGTAATTTATTAAATCTGAACAATTTTCACCCGCGGATAATAGCATTAAATTAAATATTCGAATACAAGAAATACAAACAGTAAATTGTTGAAGTTACAGATCGGATGTTTTATTAAATTTGAATATATCTTTTGTTTATCTATAATAATATAATTGTTAAATTTAAATATTTTAAAAATGAATATAGCAAAAACTTAAAGAAGGTTTTATTGATTTTGAACTGTCATCTTTCATATCAGATGCTAAGTACCTATCATCAATTATATTCTAAGACATTATAATATTTTTAGTATAATAAGCTTATCAGAAGTTAATAACGAAATTATCATAAATCATTAATTTCATATAAATTGTTAATATATTGTATCATTAAGCATTTGTAGAAAAATGAAGGTAAAGAAAAAATAAATCAATAACTGGGTTAGTTAGTTTCGAGGTCTACATTATCACATTTTTCATTAACTTTTGTAATGCGACAAAAAACGACAAAATGAGATTTTCCATCATTCATGTTGGAACAATTTGCACTCCATAATTGTAAAAACAGCATCGCAAAAAAAGCGAGAAATTTTTAAAGCAAACTACCTTTAAATTGAACACTGTATGAAACATGTTCAATGCTTCAGCGGTGCGTTATGTAATATTAAATATTCAAGAATGCTTAAAATTTTGCAGTGATTGATTGTGTTGGGTCGTGTTTGATGTGATAAAAGCGTATTTAGAGTTTAAGCATAAGACGGCGGAGAGGGTGAAAATCTTCGTTGGCGCTGATGCAAATGTAAATCCAAAATAATGGTTTTAAAATAAGTACAAAATACAAACGGCTGATAAAAAAAATACGAAATAGGAATGAGTGGATGGAAAGAGCGAGATGGTGTGGTGTAGTCGGTGTAGTGTGGTGGTGGTTGTTGAGGGTGGTGTGCGGGTGGTGTGCGGCGCGGCGCACACATGCATGATGGAAAAAGCGCGAAGGAAATCTTATTTAAATTGATGTTAGGTTGAATATGCGGCGGAATTTGGGGAAGGGCTGCGTAGCAAAGTGGATGAAAAATCTCCATAAAATCGGTAGACAGTTTAAAGCCGATCAAATATCGCTGTTTGGAATTTACAAAATAGAGCATTCCATGTCACATACTTTCCGCGCTGCTGTTGTTTTATGCACAGAAACTTTAACAATTTCTGCAAATAGAATTTGCGTGCTGCACGAAAACCGCATTCAAATTTAGGAATGACACAATTTGCAACACTTTTCTTAATTTTTATGAATGATTATTACCTGGAAGCGTAATTAAATTATGTTCAAAAAATATAGCTCGAGCAATTTTTCATAGTCGTCGAGCTGAAAATCGATGGCGATTTTAAAAATTTACTAGGTAATTAAGTGCTAGGAATGTCATTTAACTATAAAGCTTAATTTAATTATAATGCAGCCTGTAAAGGCAGTCCAATTTACATTTTTTATTAAATTCATATTGTACAGTTAAAAATTCAGCTAGAAGAGAAAAGTAGGTCAAATTGTAAAGGTAATAAACTATTAAATAATATTCTGAGTAAACACGTCGACTTTTCTATTAATAAATGATGACTTCCAACAATCATTTTTATTAATTTATCTTATAGTATGCAATCATTCAAATAGAAACAAACGGAATTTGAAACGAGTTATCATTTCGTATCTGTCGCTTTTTCCAGAAACGATGATGGAATTGACGAAATCATTATCGTTACCTTCACTTCAATTCCAATTGAATCGCAAGAAATTGAACGTTGAAATGTATTTTTCAAGTTACTTTTCATTTTTGTGGAAGCGCCGGCTTACTTTATATTTAATATAAATACATAAATAAATATAAATTGCACATTATCTTTTACGAATGACAAATTCGTTCCCAAAGTGCAATTATACACAACGTATAGAGTTCAAAAAATATACTTCTATATTTATACAATACATAAATAAATTGGTGAACTTACTGCTCTGTCCAAGAACGTTGTAGGAAAGGAAGATAAATAATATGAAGATTATCAAACACTTGGAAGCTTTCAGTGAATGTAAATCCATTCTTTTCAGATGCTTTAAAGTTATTTGCTAAAATATTTATCCGTCCTCCTAAAGCAATGCCATTTTTGCACATTAATTTATGCGAACGAGCTCACTTGAACATGAATTTTACTTTTTTCGAAGCTATTGAGGACCGTAATGAATACAAACGCTTGCAATTCAAAAGTTAATGAAAGTTATTTTCATTTAGAGACTATTTAGTCTCAAGGTACGCATATATCTCTTTAAAACTAAGACCTTTTTGCGTTAATCTCTTCCATCCGAAAAAGGACATTTATTAGAATGCTTTTCATCCCTTCTTTGCACAGACGGCAAGCTCGGATTTACAAAATACACTTTTTTTGCGTCGAAGCAAAAAATATGCGCGATGTTGTTTTAATTACGCACTGGAAATATTTTTTTCTGTTTGTCTTATACACAAAATTCTTTAATGGATTTTTTATTGGCAGTCTTGCACATGAAAGCGACTTGCTGTGCGCAATTTGCTTTTCGGTTGAAATTAATATGTAAGAACGTCTGGATAGATTTGAAACTTTTTTTAACTACACACTCTACGTTAAGCTAGATGAACTTGCATTCGCACACACATTAAATTATATGTTATTTAATTTATTACGTGGTTTTAAATACATTGCAGTGACACTGATAAATTGTTGTTGCTTTTTTTATGTGAATGTAGAAAAAGCAAAAACATGCGTTACCACGGCGTAAACCGCACTGAATTTCAGCGTTCCGTTTGGCGCTATGAGGGAAATTCGGTGGAAGGCTCATGCGCACCGTTCACTCGGCTGCTGCTGCAGGAATAATAAAATTTTCACAGAAATATACAGCCCCAAAACTAACTCCATAAATGTCCATTTTCTGTTATTAAAACTTAAAATATGGTAAATACAAATCTATTTTTTTCTAATTTAATTACCATTGATTTTAGTATTAAATTCGCGAAGCTGCGATTAATAAGTTTTTTCCGGCGCAATTGCTTCATTATTGATATTGTGCCTATACTCTGCTCAGTATTGTTTCGGTGGGTCGGGGTTAATGTATAAGAAATGCTTCTTTACAATATTATGGGGCACCGGCAGCGTAATGCTGCCAAAAAACATAAAATCACGCAGTTCTTTTAAATCTCTTTATTAATAAATTTTGATTAATTTATAGTAGATGGTAGCGCGTAAAAAAGCATTCAATATGAGCATATTTTCCAACAACTCTACGTAATAGTATTAATGTTGATAATAATAATAAATATTAATTAATAACTAATTCAATATTTACATTATTAACTTACCTATATAATAAATTCATTAGATTATTTTATGTAACTGATTAGTGAGTTATTTTATCGAAAATTGATTAACATAATAGTAACAGGGTAGTCTAATTAAAAATACAATTTTTAGAAATCGTATTTCATAAAAAAGGTGAAAGGAAGTGTAGGAAACCTAGCAACTTCACCAAAACTACGATCGTATTCATATTTATCATGTATTGACTACAGGAAACTGTGCTTAAAGCTCAAAGCTTACTTGACCAGCTTATTTCCTCAAAGGCTTCAAGTGATGTCAGTGTTACTGAAATTTTTGATTTTGTATGGCAAGGCCTCGAATTGTCAATATTTTTTCACAAAGATTTGTTCATCATAAGAAAATATAATCATTTCAAATTTTATAATAACCACTGTGAATGAATTTCAGAAATCAAGCATATCAATGTTCGACGCAAAAATAATACGATAAATTTTAAAAATTGGCAATCGTCAAAAAATGTACAAAACATGTGCGTATTAATTTGACTAATCAATTACAAACTGATTCGAATACAACATTTTCTAGTCATTGAACTAAATTGCTGAATTTACATGTGAATCGTTCTTGTATTAACTCGGCCGCAAAATTGCATATCAAAATACAGTGATGATGAGACAGGTAACTTCATCAACAAATGGACTGTTTGAAAAAAAAAACACTTTTTGTGGAAAAATGTATAAACAATATGCGCATTGATGCTGACTAACCAATTAAGTAATGTAGTCTTAAAAAATATAATAAAAAGCTAAATGTCGGCCATAAAAACAAAAAGGAGCTTGTCACGTCGTACATGACGATATTACTTAGTTTTCTAATAAGTACACACAATTTCCTATTTTCAGTATCTAACATATAAATCAACATTTAATATTTAAAAATATATTTCTATTTTAACATTTTATATAGTTTTAGAATTTAGTATTGATTTATTTTAATTTGAGTAGGTGTAGGTAATTGTATTTTTGTCCGTGTAGACTAAATTTTAAATGTAAATGTTAAATAAATAATTGCATGAAGTTGCCGAATGGAAGAATATCGCAAAAAATCAATTAAAACATTTCATTTGATGTTGTTTTTTGTGCGTCTGTTTGTTCTTTAATAAAAGATAATAGTTCTATGCTTGTAATTCGATAAATTCTTAAAAGAAACGACAAAGGTTTGTTCCAAGTATGGGATGGGATTTGTTATCTCGATAGAATATCGCATTACTTATAACTTTATTTCCACGTTCTTATTTTCCTTTCCACGAAAAATTCGCCGTGCGATAGCACACAGAAATTATTCGCGTATTGCATTTGCAATAAACGATGAAGAGGTGCGCCGTGGGAGGTCAGGGCGTGCGAGGGGGGGCAATTTCGACAACGCTAATCTCGCATTCATCCCGATTTTTTGTTTTCAATAAATAGTAAACGATTTCTCAGCATCATCGCAGGCAGCGTTTCATTAATTTTACATAAAAGATACTATAAAATTGCAATCAACTGCAATGTTACTGATATTATATTTCCTCTACAAAAGAATGCAATTATTTGCAAAAAAGTATGCTGATGCGATTTTCATGAAAATGTGTAAGTGAAGGCTGGAATTTCATCTCAGACTTTCAACGTCGAAACAAAACGGCATCTTTATTAATGCATTATTTTCTCTTATAATAAAGTTTGTTTTCCCTTTTATGCAAATTCGTAATTTACAAATTGTTCCAAAAAATTATATATATTCTAATCAATAGTTTGATACGTATGGTAAATATTTTATAAACCATTATGTGTACCTACAATTTAATTTAACTGTAAATGCAATATTAATTATTGTGTATTTAAATAATTCGAACATGTAATTTATTTTTATGTGATATATTTTAGTAAACAGTTAATAATATACATTAATAACAAATTACAAGTGGGCATGCATTGAACACGATGATAATGTAGTAATAAAATATGTTAATAATTTCGTGCATTTGCCATCCTTCTTATTCCATCGGTGTTATTTAAACATTAAATATAAAAAGGAAAGTTGAAACACATATTGTGAAACATACTTTAAAAGTAATAAGAAATCTATAAATTCTTTATATTTCTTGAAGAAGATATTTTTCTGATATATGTACTTCTGACATCTAATGCATTCCCTATTTTATAGTTGATTCGCTACTCACATTCGTTATTCAAAGTATATGCTGCAGAACGATAGTACCTTAATAAAACTTCAGACTCAAAATTTTCACCAATTCATCAATTCGCAGGAGATAAAGCATCAACATATTTTTCAGCGATTCACTTTTTTTAATTACCACACACATGAGTGTGAATCATGTCGCAATATGATATCACATTAATTATTGTACTATAAATCTCAGTCAAGTCTAAGACATTCGCGCTTCACGATTTAATAAAATTATTATTTTTTATGCGTCTGGAAAATTGTTTTAAAAGCTTCAAGAAGAATTTGTTGGTACAAAAGTAAAACTTGACAAGCTTCTTACAAAATTGATTATAAATATTTTTTCAACTTTCTAATGATGCTTTTTTATAAGGCTGTATGCGTTTACTTTTTTATATTCCTTTTTTTGATAAAATATAACAACTGTCAGACAGTTAAATATTCTAATAATGTAATATTTTAATAAGCTTTATTATAATATGATTTTTATAATGAACACTTGTTGCAATTTTATGAATACTATACAAATATTATAATTTAAAAAAAAAGTTCATGTTAGTGTCAAAAAAGAAATAAAAACAGAACAAAAATGACTTTCTGTGAAAATATAAAAGTAGTAGTGAAATGAATAATTTAATATGGATAAAATCAAGACACGGTACATAAAGAAAACAAATGCATTATCATAATATATGAAATAAAAAGGAGGAGAAACGCTTTATACATGTACACATACTATGTCTTGCACAAAAAGTAGACATTTACAATCCTCCTTTGTTTAGTAACTTTTCACGATAGGTCGTTATCAGTAAGTGAAACCGCATTATATGCTGAGTAATTTACCTTATTTAAGAAGTAAATGTTTCGTGTCCATAATGAGATCCATATATTGATCCCTGCATTTGTTCCATTGCTTTGCTTAATGCAAATTATTATTTCATATAAAATTCAAGAATTCAAGCGCATTTAACAATTCGCCTCGCCTTCGCAGCGACTGGCTTACATTTATTCTAAATGGGCGTCACACTTGACGCGAGAGAATGAAAATTACTCGCCATTTATATTAAATATAATTAATATTATTACGAATTTAACTATTTTACTATAAAAATGATATTGATGGGTATTAGGTATAGTATTTTGTTAAAGTACTAGTTTAATGCATCCTATAAAATCAAACAAACAAGTTTATAGATTTAAATAAAATAAAACTAGTAATAAAATCTGAAGGTAATTAAGCTTTTGATGCATTAACATTTCACATAAAGTTTAATGAACTTGTTGTTGAAAATCCTCTTAAACATAAAACAGTTTTCATACACATAATATATGCCATAATTTAATCAATTTGCTTTAATCGTGCCATGCACCTATTAATATTTTATACAAATATCGTTTATAAAGATTATGATCCTTTCCTTTACATATATATAATGTGTGCATGCTCGCATAATTACCGGATTTGATGAAGAAAAATTGCTCGGGATAATGTTTTAACAATTAAAATTAATGCCACATTTTGTTCAAATTTGCGACCTCATAAAAAGTATTTATTGCCGTTAATTCAATTCTATTAAATTGTTAATTGTTGTTAATAAAAGTCATCATATTGTATTATGTGTGCGGATACATTCTTTAGATTTAATTAAAATGTAAATTTAACGCAAAGAGAATAATTTACTTTTCTCACTTGAACATTCCGCAAATAAAATATTAATTTACCAATTTGGTATAATTATTTGCCTATATCAGAAATTGCTCCGTTTATAATTTATCAAAAAGGCAATTTGTGCAATTTGTATTCTATTAACTATAAATAAATGTCGTTAAATTTTTAATCTACACGCCGCAGTTAGCTAATAGAATAAAAATTCACCGTTATAACGATTTATTTAAATTAGACTTACCTCATTATCCGCACTTGTACGTATCCATATTCCTCTCATAACAAATTTGAATACGTTTGCAAAGATACTCAATATTCAATTTTGCATTAACTATCTATTTGGAAAAATTGCTTCAGAATTTATTTCTTCAATATTTCATGTTTAATAAAAAGTACACGAGTATTTTTAAAGTAAATCAATTTACTATTTGGTGGTGGAATTATTTATTATTTTATTCATGCCCTCTCTATATACTTCAAAAAACTTCAGACAAATTTCCGCTCCTAAATGAAAACTGAATTGCAGCATGCCTCCAGCAATCTCTAACTGCCAAAAGTGAAAGAATGTGCGTTAAATGAAGAGAATGTGCGAAAATCGTCTCATCACCATTATAATCTTACAGGTTTTGAAAATGACCATCAAGGGGTTCTAGAAATGAAAATAATATATAATAATTACGACAAAATTTCTAACAAAACTCGCAGGTGATGTTAACAGGTAATGAAGGATGATAATAATATATAATACCTATAAAATGATGGCAAGAAGTTAATACGCGTAATTGACTTTCTAAGCAAATCTCGTATCAGAATTATACAATATTGAAATTGGGACGTGGGTGCTTGTTTCTTAGAATATGTCAATAGCTAAACATATTTATCTCGATTAATTAGCAAATTACGCATATGTAGTGATTGATCTATCCGCACTGAAATGATTAATGCAATGTGCTGCAAAAATGTATTTGCAAAACTGAATATTACCATATATAGTGTGTTTTATAAAAAAATAAGTCCGCTATTGTAGTTGGTGACATTTTCTTGCAAACGTTTTGTATACATAATTTGTTGGCAGAAATTATAAAATTAGTTAATAAGCATAAAGAATGAATATATATTTTGATAAACCCACAACAAAACCTTTCCGCCTTTCTGCATATAAAAACTATTTAGATTAAATACGATTTGTAAGTAAATTGTATAACGTTTTAGTTTATTATTTCATAATGCGTTTTATAAAATTTAAATATAAGAAAATACAAATAGTATTTTATTTTAATGCGGCAAAGCTTTTTAACATAGCATAATAACCTACATTTTCTTTTGTAGTTAATACTTCGACAGTTATCTGAAACGCCAACTGAAATAAATTTCTTTGATGTTTATGAACATATCAAAATAAATATATGTATTTTGTATTCGAATGAGATATTACAAAAGAAAAGTGCTATTTAAATTATAATAAATCAAATATTAAATCACTGGGAATTTCATTTGAAGACGCGATATTGGAATTCTTCATGCATTCAGTGATAAACGATTGCACAACATGAAAAATTGAGATTTTAATGAGTTTTTAAGCGTCCTCTTCACAATTTTAACGTATACATTCCATCTATGTAACGTGTATGTGCGTTTGTTGCTGAACATCGATATGTTAAAATGTATTATAAAACCAAAATTGTATTTATATTCACAAGCATCCATTAATCCATTAATCTCACACTTTTCAAAAAAATATAATCTGCCAATTATTAATAATTTATTATGAATAATGTCAAACAGATTTTTTTTCATTGTTTGGATGAGAGAATAAAATTGAATGATTATTGTGATTGCGTTTCGGTACGTTTATAGAAGCAACTAATCATTTTAATGGGCTTGAACATAAACATAGACTATGCACATGCATAATCCATGTCTGTTTACGTCCAAATAGAAGACATTTGTGTTATGTCTCAGTACAACATCGCTCTTTTTAGTATGTGAACATGGAGAATAGTCAAATTGGGTTAAATGCTAATTCAAACAGAGATTATTATTCTGCTCTGTGTGGAAAACAATGCTAATCTTAAGACAAGCTACTTACACAATTAATGCATTTATTATTGCAAGCGACATTTTTCATTTATTACAATATTTTGTTATGCGTTGCAAGATGCATGCATGAATAATCAAAGCCAGTTGCGAGAATAAGGCAGCGAAATTATGTTTAAAAAAACATTAAAAGTTGCATTGCATTCAAGCATGGCGTTTCTTTTTAATTTTTAAGCTTTAATAGGAATTGAACCAAACTAAAGTTTAATTTTGAATGAAGCATATGTCCGTCCTACACGAACGTCAATTTACAGAACTCATCCACACATTTTCATTGTTGAAACTCTTCTGTTGGTGACTTTTCACATTTGCAATATATCTCCACAATGGGCGGATTTTACGACTTTTATATTTTGTTCAAAATAAATGCAATAAATAGAAACGAGTGAACAACCGATTTAGTTGCGTCTAATTTTATTAGCATGAAGCCGCATTTACAATAAAATATCGCAACGATTAGCGGTTTAGTTATCGATTAGATTCAATTTAAAGTACACACTGCATTAGAACATCATATTTTACGCATGTTGAAATGCTGCTCCCAACATTAAATATTGATAAACAATATTGTAAAGTTGTTAGCTTTGGTAATTCATGGTTATAATCGATTAAGATTTATTAATGTTGCGTCGCCGAATAAATACAAGTTTGTACAATATATTTGTGTTTTCTATATTTACATATATTATTCTTTTTCTTCATGTGAAAATACTTTAGATAGAAAATGAAGGCTTTTATTATGAATAGAAAATTGACTTAGATTTAAAAATTATAAAATAGGTAGATCTCTAATAGTAAAACATTTTGTTTATTGGTTTGTCCTTTGATCCCTAATATTAATTCTTTGCCTTGCTTAAATAACACTTCTAAATTAACAAGAATATTCTATTTTCAAGCAATTTTTGTATAAAATAGGACACTATTTTCTATGACAGTTACATTTCTCTTCAAGAACGCATTGAAGTGAACACTGAAATATTATCTATTGCAAACAAGAGAAATGCCGATATATTATATTTAACAATAATGATTCAACGACATGATGTTTTTCTAAAGATAAGTTTAAAGTTCCAATTAAATAGCAATCTATTATGCCCATCTAGCAATGCCAATTTAGATTGCTTTATTTCCAACTATATCTCATGGCTGACGCGGAGATTGTAAAAAATAACTTGATTCGGCAAGTTTAAGGTGTTCACTTTTTTTCAATGTGTGCGCTCGCCCCGCAAAATGTATCGTTTAAGGATAAATTATTGGTCTTTCAGTTTTGTTATTTCGGAATTCGATGTTGCGTAAATATTATCGCGAGATAAAAGCCGAACGATAAACAATTTCTAATTTAATGGTAATTCAAAACATTTATTTATTCAATTTGACCGAATTGAAAATGATGGTTTTAATTTAAAAATCGTTCGGGCATAAAGAAAAATAATACGTCTATTTTTATTCGACAGGCAATAGTAGACAGTTCACACTCATGCATTTCTCATGTCGGGATTGAAAACGACAATAACAATTTGTAATATTATCATAAATATAAATTTCATTTTTGTGAGATTTCACACACACGATAGTTCCAAATAAAAATACATTTTAACGCAATTTAAATTTCCAATGTGTTTTTATCAAAACATCTATACAAGCAAAAAAATGGATTTGTATTTAAGTGATTTTTGCGCGCTAATTTACATAATATTGTAATAATAAATTTTGAAATAATTGAGCGAGAATTAAAAAAAATCAATTTTAAAAACACGTCCGTAAATTTTAGTAATGGCAATAATTAATACAACATAATTCGGAAGCAAATTAAAATGTAAATCGATTGTTAATGGTTGTAGTCGGATAGTGGCTCAAATAATAATTTGCAATTTTTCGTAATAAAATAAGAATAATGGCGTACAATTAATAACGCAACTGTTTTTGCAACATGTTAGCGCACCTATATAAATTATAAATGATTTGATTACAATCAGATATTAGCGCAGCAGGTTCGATCCTTCCATCCGCCGCATGGCATAATAATAATAATTTTTTATGTGAGTGCAATTCCATCGAAAATTCACATACAATCCATCAGAAAGAACAAAATTGGAGCAATCAGTGCGACTTGTTGTTATTGCCATGGCAAAAATATTGATTTTAAAAACGCTTTTTTACGTGCGCCTATCTTTATATGAGCGCATTTATTTATTTCTCTGTATGTTTATGTTTTATATTTCTATATAGGTATATCTATATATATATTGTTGTACTCATTTTTAGGTGAAAACGGCAGGTGTGCGGACAAGATAACCATACATAAAATCCCACTTTTTGAGCATATTCTGGAAATGGCATAACGACACGCGATTAATATTATTTGAATAATTCTGGCCGGTCTGATGTAAAGGTAAGTTAAATTTCATCCATATCAGGTTGGTATGTCTTCCAATTCAATTACGTTGAATCAGCCGGATGCAGAACCATTTATCTTGATATATACTATCGTCCCTTACATATTACAAAGGGATCGGTGTGCCAATTTTGTCGGATCTTATAATCAGAAATCCACTTAATTATCCATTTCTTAGCGTTATCACACGAATTTCCCGATTTGATTTTTTCTTTACTCCACCCAAACGCGCTTTAGTTTATTTGACTTTTAAAGTTTTTCTTAAAAAACGCCATGTAATTTTAACTCGTCCCTTCTCCGCCCGCCTCCGCTTTTTCTTCTTCTTCTCCATCTTCATCTATATGCGCTCTTAGCGCATTAAATATTACTGAGATCAAAAACGTTTCATAACTTTTTTTTGAGATTTAATTAAAAATTTTAGCTAACTAGCAAAATAAACACGACTAGGTACGTTGAGCACATCAATAAGATATTTTGTTTATAGAAACAACTATCTCTAAGATGTTTACTAATTAAGTTGGTAGATTTTCATTGAAACGAAAGTTTCAAAAATGTAAAGGAAATTGTTCTAAAGTGTAATTTATCTTTTGGAAATGTATAAGCTATACTATAATTTTATAAAGATTGGATGTTTGAAAAAAGGTAGAGTTATAAAAGGGAAGCGTCTATACAACGCGCGCCAAAAGTAAAAATACTTTTTATACCATAAATAATTAACTTAATTAAGAATTCATTGATGTTCTACCCTTTACTTAATATAATTATTAAATTAAAGTATTTTAGACGTAGTGAACGGCAACTTTATATAGCTACAGCATTAGCGCAAAATGTGAAAGCTGGATCCAATCGACGCGAATCGCCGCCTCCGCCTACGCACTGAAACTGTTATCATCAAATATGCGTAAACATTCGCATGACATAATGACTTTAATTTCGCCGTCATCCGTTTAATCTGCAGTAGTTGGATGAAAAATTGCCAAAATATTAACCCACACATCTAACGTAAATCCATTCACATACGCGGCAGCGAAAAAACGGCAAACTCTGACGTGTTAATGTGATATGGCAGAGTGGTTTCTGTTAAAAAAAACTGACTCCCGATATACAAGCAACCGCTTATATAGCGATAGTGTCTGCTTAATGGGGTGAAGAGTGTTATCAAACACGAGGGAGCAACTTCTCGATTTGATTTAGGACTTTGCCAAACCATGCCCATAAAGTACAACCTCATGAAAACAATTCGTTCGGTTAATTATTCTACATGCCGCACCACCATATACGCGTATATTATATTTATGATTTAAAATTATGTGAATTGTATCAGGAATGAACATCGCTGCGCATTTATTATGAATCGCTGAAACGCGAAAGGAATAAATGACATTACACACTTTTGTTTTGCTTTAATGTATTGCAATAAATCAATACGTAATCTGATAATTACATATAAACCTCCCTTTTATTTAATCAAAAAAAAATGGTATGGTAAAAGATAGAGTTGTGCTTTTATGCTGTTGTGCGAACGCTGAAATGTGGCAGGATGGAATGCCACATAATTTTTCGCGGCAATAAAAAATTATTATGGTGTTGTTGTGTGTGGATGCGTTTAATTATTCGTTCTGCTTTTAGTTACGGCTGGGAAAAAATAACGAAAAAGAGATTGGTGATTCCAATCTTAATTTAATCTACTTGAGTGTACAGATAGCTTCTTTAAACCTATTTCCTATTGTAAGCGGCTATAGATTTACAGCAATTTTATGTAAAATCAAAATTTTACGCATACAAACTAGTATGTTTTCTATGCAATGGAATTAAATGCAAATCCTTTACAGATTAATCACATATTGCATTTAAATTTATAGTGAGTTATCAAGTAAAATAGCTTTAGTTAGAAATAAACAAAAAGCAGAATTTCTATGCGCTGGTGGAATGGAAATTCTAAAGTGCGATTATTATTTAGCTTCCACAGGCCGATTTTATCAAAAAATTAAACTATACAATGCTCCAGCTAGGTGCAAATTATGAAGCGATCAAAAGTTCCTGCTATACCTAATGCATCGTAAACATCTTCAATGCAAAATTATAAATAACTAATTGTGCAATACTAATAAAAAAGCTCGATTAACACAAATTATTGGGAATCGATCTGCTTGAGATTTGGTATAACGACCATCGATAATTTCTGTACGTGATGCGAATTCAATGTGTATGTTTGATAAAAATGTGGAATAAAAAATAATACGAGCGAACGATAAAGAACAGAAAAAAAAGTAAAACAAGACGGAACGAAAAAATCTGTTAGTGTGCCATTAAATTGTAAAACGTTTCCGGAAGAATCTAATGCGTAAAAGAATAGGCGACGGCCATAAAGTAAAAAAAAAAACGTAAACTCAACACGTGCTTAGATGGTGGAAGCTAATTAATGCACGTCGTTATATTGATTTTTGCGCGTAAAAATGTAGTTATTTCAATTAGGTAATGATTACCATTACCTATAAAAGCTTTTTAACGACGACCATTTTTACTCAGATAACGCACGGCAGAAACAATACTCCCTACTTGCTGCTGCTGCTGCTAGTAGCTTGGATTGTTTAATTAGGCTGTTATATTTATACTCGTAACTCAGTATAAATTAATTTGTGACAACACAATGCAGTCAATCGGTAGAATATGTAAGCACTTACTAGACATAAACATAGTGTATGTATTCGTTGGCGTGTTAACGTTCAGGCCCATGTTAGCTAGCTGGCTGCAGTTTGATCATTCGCTGTAAAGAAAATTTAATCAAATATAAACATTTACATTATAGTGTTATTCAAAATCTCTGATACTGCCCTTTGGCAACCGTACCGGATTTCCTTACAGGTTGCCAAGGTAGTACATTTTTATATTAAAAACATAATAACAAAAATAATTTACAATTATTGACTATAAAGTAAAAATATGGATGTGATATATGTTTTAGGAAAAAATGTAGTTATTAATTTAATTAATTTTATAAGTCCTCTCTTCTTAAAATCAAGATAAATTGCAAAATTATTGCATTAAAAATGCGGTGTGCTTTTCTGTCTATAATACTTGACAAAAATGTCTTTTAGATTTTTTTTTCTTGAAATAGCGATTAAAAGGTTTACAAATTACTATATTTTACTGAAAAAGTAACAAAACATTTTGTTACAGGTTGTCAAGTACATTTTTGTATTAAAAACATAATAACAAAAATAATTTACAATTATTGACTACATACTAAGTAAAAATATGGATGTGATATATGTTTTAGGAGAAAATGTAGTTATTAATTTAATTAATTTTATAAGTCCCCTCTTCTTAAAATCAATATAAAATGCAAAATTATTATATTAAAAATGCTGTGTGCTTTTCTGGTAAAACAATGTCTTTTAAATGAATTTTTTGATAAAATTGTGATTAAAAAATGTAGAAATTATTATATTTTAACACATCCTAAAAATATTCAATAATAAATTTGATATTTAATACACATTTACATATAAATGTTGCGATTATTTATTATAAATAATAATTTATTCAATATCCATTAACGGCGTAGAAATTTGATGCCACAAAACTATCTTGATATGTTTGCATCAAAGTTATTACAAATAATTAGAGTAGAATTTATGCATATATTACAATGCGCTAGTAAGATGATGTTTGTTTACTATTCTATTGCACATTGTCAATATTTTTGATACAAACATCGATATATATATAAGAAAATATTTGATGTTGAATCGATATGAAAACCAAATAAAATCGTTAATTGCATTTCGATTGCAAATATTAATTGATTTCTAATTGTTTGTGTTTTATCAAAAATTTAACGTAACAAATGGAATCATTAATAATCCATAATATATCTTGCATGTTTATACACAATTATTGTATTCATTAGTAGGTCAAGCCCAACAACCTCCCAACGTACAAACAGAAAACCTAATACAAACGAAATACATAATTTATTATAAATATTGTAAATTGAGTGCAATAAGCATTCTGTTTACGAGCAACTTATTACAATTGCTCGCACATGAGATAAGCAAACAGTCGGGCGAAATGCACTCCACCTCAGATAAAATTTTATAACGCGTATTGTATTTTCAACTACAAACCATATTGAATTTAATACACATTCAAACGGGACGAGAACGACAACGAGCGATCAGCGAGTTTTTAAACAGATAAAAATTTTGTGTAGCAAAAGACGTGTACGTATTTACATGTCGTATTCGATTAAATAAACGTTTATTGTCAAAATATCGCATAAAAAATAATAGAGATACTAAGAGGAGGTAATTTTTAAAATAAAATGTTCAATTTCTTTAATAAGTTTTATACAATACTAAAAATAAATAAGTTGTTGACGGTAAAACATTTAAAATTGTTAGTTTTATTAACATAACAGATATATATTTTATCTTGAGGGAAAAAACTAAATAATTTATTAACTTTGAACTAGAGTTGGAGAAAGCACATTTATTTTGTTACAAGCCACTGTCTTACTTTCCACAAATCGTTGCTGAAATTATCGCTGTCTGAATGTTTTCACCTATTTTTTAAAATGTGCCTTACCGTACCGTAATAAAAACATTCGACTGTAGCGCAGTTTTTAATTTATTATACGGCATCGATTAGTGACCTTTCATTCAATTTGCATACCACCATAATTTTGCATAAAATATACCGATCCAAATTAAATAAATTTTAGTATTCAAGTGCAATTCCAAATAACTATCAATACATCAATAAACGTTATGCCTGTTATTTACGTACACGTACAGGTCCAAAATAAATAGTTGTTTTTAAAGTACATGCCTGCAAAAAACACAGTAAACATTAACTAATAAAAAATTAATCAATGATGTATTCATACAAAGATGTGAAAAATGGCTGTGAGGTTCAAATTTATGACCCACTTCCTAACTAAAATATCGATTAATATTATATTAAAATAGTGTGTGTACTCGCAAATCGGATTTCTATAGCCGAAAAACTTTTATATAAGTTGATTGTTTTACATTAATTAATCTCCGCTGCTTATGAATATGAGGGTTACATGTAATGTTTCCAAATTTTAGACATCAAACTAACGTTGGTGCACATGTAATAAATATTTTAGTATACAATAATTTTAATTAAAAAACACATTTGTTCGCGTACTTTGACAAAAATTGAAAAAAAATCGTTTTTTTTTAAACTTGCTTTTTTCCCTGAAAACAATAGTTTTAAACTTTTCAATTAGGCGGCCTTTGTTTAAGAAAACACTAACAAAGCAGCTGAACACAACTAAATTTAAAGCGTTGCGAATAAATTGTTACATATTGCAAAAACTTATTTCAAAAAATATATACAAATAAATAATATTTGTCGTAATGAAACAAAATATTGTGATAAAAGCGTTCATACAAATAAATTGAGGCAGAAATTAATGAAATCAAAACGTCATGCACTATATTGTATTTTTAATTATCACACAACGAATATAATGAAAACATTTTTATTACCGCATATTTACGTTCATTTCTCTGAAATGTGTAGTGGTATTACACTTACACAGAAACAATTGATTTCCACGCTATATTCTCCTTGTAGCTCTCTATATTATTATTATTATTAGTATAGTAGATTTTTTAGCGCATATTAATTAATAGTAATATCCTACTTGCATTAAAATTGATTAAATATTTATCTAGTACCTATGTCACAAAATTAACTAATTAATATTAATTTGTTAATTTCGTAAATGTAAACATTTTAATTGATTAACAACAATTGTTATTCATGCTTTTTTTTACCTGCATTGAAACGTTATATGTGACGCACAATAAAATATGTATGTTTTCAGGACGAATATATTCTGTACATACAATTTATATACATGTAATGCAAAAAAACAACATTCATGTAAAGCATATCTAGAATGTTTTTCATTTTTTACTTTAACAAATCGACGAAATGAATTTTGCACTATATATATTGACATTTTATTTTTATTATTAGGCATAGTGTTGCTATAAATATTTAAAATGCAATACAAAATATTCTACAATAGAAACGCTACATGATGAAATATTTGATTACTATTGAAAATAAAACAATGTGTAAATCGTATTGTAAAAATCTTATTATCCACCGCTTTTCCGCTCTGTTTATTTTCCTGTTTGTATATTTTAACATTTATACATTCGAAATTTAATTTTCTGTCATAATTAGAATTTAAACAATATTGATAGCCATGTAGATTGTGGACAGCTTTACAATTTTACACCCACATAGAAAGATTAACCAGATGTAAATTCGGTACATATATAGAAATGCAATTGACGGATATTAATGATTATGTAACATTATATTCGCTATTGAATAAAAAAACTCTTTCAAACCGTTTGCACGTTCCATTCTAATGAAGATTTTTTTCAGCTTTGTTATATTTAGCACATTGTATTTTATTTATACACATGCATGAACGCATGTAAATTATATTATTCTGTTACACATTTTTTTTTATAAAATTTCATAATTATAACTTGAAATGTGATACAATTTTATTTTATAATCAATTTTGTGGCAAGGAATTGTTGCAGTATGTTATACCTACCTATATGCATTATATACAATAATAATTTCAAGAAAGTTTTCATAAAATGCAAAAAAGTCATAAAAGTTAATGCTGCCTTTTTTTCTTATTATTTTTTATTCAATATATTAATTTATGTCATTAAAAATGATTAAAACTTATCGGGCATAAAGTTTTAATAAATTTTTCCATCATATTTTTGCCGGATTATTAATTAGACATTAAATTTTTTCGCAATATTATAAAAAAGCTATTACGTTACAATACTTTGCGGATCAAATAAATGTAATATAAACTAATTCAATTTTAAAATCGTACATTTATTTGTGCGTGTATGTGCAAAAAGCGCCCATTCAATAAAATATTACCAAATTCAAGAAAAGCAAATAGTAGCTGAAAACAATAAAAAAGTATTCAATTTTTTTATGTACGCATAAAGCGAGTTTTATTTCCATTTAAACAAAAACGTCCTATGAATAAATCAAACGAATACAAATCATTATTTCAACACATTAGGCAACTAAACACACATACATGCTTTATGTATGGCAATCAAGCACGAACGCGTGGAAAAATATTTACGAAAATTACGTTTCCCGAAAATTTAGAACTTTTTTTCCGAGCGAATGATTGTGTGCTCTGTCAATTGAAATATTCGCCGCTAAGGATAAAATAAAATAAAATAAAATATTTAGTTTATGTGCACAACATTATTGTATTATATACCTACGTGTAATTAATGTCTGCTTTTCGGTGGAAAAAAAACTTTCCATCTGAGACACGAATGCATTGTAAGTTTTATCAGCACGAAAAAAATGGATTCGGTCTTATCTCTATTTTTACTTTTGTTTGTTTAATTAATGTTGCAGCACAAAAGCTTCACGCCTATTTCAGCGAGCATGAACAAATGTTTGTACACAGCGACGAAATTAAAATATAAACTAATGCCGGCGCGTCGCGAAAAAAGCAATGCACTAAATATCTTAATAAACCATTTACGTTAACGCGCAATCGGAATGGCGCGAATACAACGTTTGCTATTTAAGTGACTGTGTACGAAGTCTATCTTCATTATTAATAAACGAAAATCGATGCGATGAGTTTGGAATAAGGCCAGTGTAATTGTGTGCATGAGATTTCTGCCTGATGCACTTTTTGCGAACGAAAAAATCTGGCAGTGCTGGAATATTTTGGCAACAAATCTTTTTATCTTCGTTTTTTTTCCTAGTTGCCTCGCGCTCTCCTATATTTTTTCGCTTTTTTTGTTTCGTTTGACAATTTTATTACGTTTTTTTATTCCTATAGTGAAAAGGACGTTTCTTTTCATTCATTTATAAAAGGAAAGTGTAAATTGCAAATTCGTCCATCTAAAATATCATGATGAAAATAGAGAAGGACGTACGGGGGATAAAGAGACGAACTGATTGGGTCAAAATCCTCAATAGACTTTTTTTCTCACTCAACACTTAATCGAAAGTATAATGTAAAATATGAAACAATGCAAGTGTTTCAAAAGTTATTTTGAAAAAGTTTTGCTGTGACCAATATTGATTTGAAAAGTACTAAAAACGTGGCAGTAAACGCTTAAAGGTTGATAAAATAAGCATTCAGTTTAGTGTAATACAATCATAAAATAAAATTTGATTTTCAGCACAAAAGCAATTGCTTTATCAATAAAAATAACTAACATACTTTGCACGTAACGCAAATCCGGCAAATGAAATTATTGCAATTTCATGAATAAACTAACTGCAAAAGCCGCATTAGATGATTTAATGAAAATTAGAAAATTTATGATAAATGAATGATAAAATAAAAAAAAACGTGTGGTATTCACCTCGTACGAAATAGAAATATACATAATTTATAATTTAAATTCATACAGATGGCGAATTCATAAATCCTCTACCCTCAAAACACACGAAATATTCGCTAGCTTATCAGGATTTTATCAGTCGCTTATGCTGGCAACATAAAATATGCATTATGTTTGTCAAAAAAATATTGAAATCAAAATTGTGCCCATTTTGGTTTGCTTTTTTAACGTTGCCAAGCACTTTTCTAGCAAAACAAATCACCCCAATTATTTGCAAATTTTATTTCATCAAATCAATTACTCAAAATTGCCGATTTGTAATTTGAAACTCCACTTTTTTCGCAACAACTCATGTACATTTTTGCTGGAAAAAGTTTAAACGAATTGTGAAATTATTTTAAATAAAAGTGTAGTTAGATAAGTGTTATTACATTTTGTACAAGTTATTATTCTATAGTTATGGAGCACGAAAAACAAGTATTTTAGTTTGTATTTGTACATATATATATATGTATATATACTATTCCATTAGAACTTGTTATTTTACTCAGTTTATAAAGGGAGTTTGTTATTTTTTCAATGGCAAAATCTGCAATGAGTACTTAATCCGGCTGTATTTGCAGCCGACGAAGTATACGAACGCTGTTTGTATTTTATATACAATATTGTTAATAAATTTATAATATTTCGAGATATACTCGCTGCGTTCCGTTTTAAGAGGATATTGATCTAGCAACTTTAAATAAGGCATCGTTTTGTCAATGATCATAACATGTCGTTCGTTATTTTTGGATATCATCAGACTATATTTAGTAAGTTTAATGGTATCTCGTATTTCAGACCGTACATGAACGTTATTAACATGCAATAAAAATGATATGAGTCAATAGTAATATTCATATATATACTAGGTAGTTGGGTAGGTAGGTACACTTGCTTGCTTGCATAGGATTTCTTTATAGTTGGCTGCAAATCTACCGCTTTGAGACACGAATAGAAAGACTTGCCTGGAAAAATAAAAATTGGAAAATTATACTATATTGTAAGAAATATGATTTTTTATTGTTTGTTGAAGTAATATTCAAATCATTTCGTATGATTGACGTTTATATATTTAGAAATTTCCTTCTTTTGAAAATAATCATTAATATTTATGCAATTTCAAACTTAGGAGATATATAAACATACTTCATATAAATTTGGATCAACTCCAATTTTAATATCGCATAAAATTCGAGCCTTAGATGTAGGTTATTAAGCCACCTGAGCTGAACACGTTGCAAGTATTAAACTCTACTGTACGTATATACATTTTTTCCCGCAACGATATTTATTTAAATTCAGTTTAATAATAATTAACAACATAAATAAAAAATATGTTTTTAAATAGATGCACTCGTTCTGGATTTAATTATGCTGTTTTTTATGAAAAAAATAAAAAACAATAGTGTAGCGCATATTTAAAAAAGTAATTATTGCAATTCTATTACAATGTAGAAATCCACTTTATATAAAAGCTGTATTATATACTATATAATAATAATAATAACAAGAGTAATAAAAGCAAAAACAATTTAATTTATTAAAGCGAATATAAGCATAAGAGTAACAAACACGTTCGTTGCAAATTGAAATTGTCACTGCATCCAACTTAAAACAAAATTTTATTACGCTAATCTCAATAGAATTTCAACACATCCCAAAGTGCTTATACACATCATGTTCTACGTAAAACGAAAATTTGATGAAATGTTATTTTATTTTATCAATAAAGAATTAATATAGATCTATAGATAGGTATATTTTTTATATATCGCCGATACCTTGTTATATGTAAGCTGTTCGTTTATTTGGTGTACGTGCAGGTGTATCTTATAAACAAGAAATGGAGAGATAGAAAACACGAGTGAAAAAAAAAGTTTTGTGTATGATTTCTCAAAGGTATAAGCGAATTCTCGACTTGATGCACTTGCCTCAGTACGTTATTCGCATCTCTCTGGAGAAATACGAAACGTCAGAACAAATTTCAGTATTGTCGAACACGTTTGACATGATGTACATTGAATAGACGACAGCCAAACAGTCATATCACTCAAACATTGTCTTCGCACACAATGTGCATGTGCAAACAGAATGTGACAATGCCGTCGCCGCTAATAACACTTTTGTTCAATTTCTTTCCACGTCATTCGATTCAATTTGTTTGCCGCGGCCCATTCATGCGCATTCTTGGAATGATACATTACCAGCTTTAAAACTAGACCAAAGGAGCTAAACTTTAATACTGTGGGGGTTTTTGATCTCACCACACGACAATATAACTTTCAACCGCCAACATTTACCTTACACATTCACATAACTATGTCATATCGTGGTTTTTGTACACTCAACTAGCGAAAAGAACACGAATTAAATTACTTTGAATGTTGAATTCATTTTACAAGTACGAACGTACGAACAATAGTTTCTAAAACACAACGGCTGATTATATAATAATGACTTTAACACGTTGCTAGCAGCACGATTAAAATAAACAATATGCTAATTTTTACAATGGCCACTTAATACGCAGTAGGCAATTTTTCATACCTACACTAATTTTGTTCATTCTGTTTATTTCTAGATCTTATTAGTGTAGTAGGTAATTATTCTGGTAGAGTAAGTAAATAAGCAATAAATTGCTTAGAATAATGTCGCAAATAAGTGAATTTCCGTGCAATCTAGCATTCATGCCATCATAAAGTCTCTTTACAAATTGTAACACCAAATAACCAATCTTGGTTTGTAATCAACCCAAAACTAATTTAGCGAAAATGTTGTTTTCAAAACAGTATACTATAAGGTAGTTTGACACTTGTTATTAACAAAAGCTTTTATATCATTTCACAAACTCAAACTATAAATTTTATTTAACGATATTATCTCATCACAATTTTAGGGAGTGTTCATTCAACATTCACTAATAATAAACTTAATCACTTCACCATTGAAATAATCCGATTTTTATTTTTCAAAAAATATTTATTAATCACTTTAGTGCAATTTTTAAACCAGATTAAGTAATTTATTAAAATGTTTTTATGGCTTTAATTGTTTGTTTGTATGTACCTGTATTCCAATTACGCCGCTATGCAATATACATGTATATTTAACAAATAATATTGCAGGAAGCTGAAAAATAGGAAATTATAACTTTCGTTCGGAAAAAAAGGGCGAACCAATTTATTAAACGACTAGTTTGTACGCTCTAATTAGCAGCAAATCTGTATACGCAGATGTATTTTTATTAGCTGGCTGGTAAAGTAATGATGGTTATATGCTAACACAAGTCGATTCCATTCACCGTACTGTCGCTTTTCCTATAAGTGATGTAAATGTTTAATTACGGCAAATTAAGGGTTACATTGATTAATCGCGTAATATATACCGACCGTTATCAAGGGATTTGTATAAAACTGTAATCGATGGCCAATTAAACACGAAATTCAATTAAAATCCTACCGCTGCGCTTTGTACATTGTTTCTCTTCGATTATAATATATATACGGACGCGCGTGTACCTAAAGAATTTTTGTTTACCTATAACAGATTACATTTAAATTGTTTTTTGAATGCATGAATATGCTTGAATATAAATAATTGAGATTTAATACGACGTTGTTGAAATTACATCTACCAAGATCTAATATGGCAGCCATATATGTATGGCAGGTATTGTAAGGAATTAGTTAAAATATTTTTATTGTTAAGTTAATCAATTCCGACAGGTATATATATAAAACAGTTATAGGTACTATTTTATACACTCTGTCAAACAAGTATCGGGAATTGTTCTATAAAACACAAAATATTTATCATTTATTCAAATGGATGATGTCGCCTTCAAAGTAAACGCTTTTTTAAATAATATAGTTATATGAACGAATAATCCTATGGTCAAAACATTTTTTAAACATATCTTTCTAAACCTAGCTTAGTATTCGTCACGAATTCACTTTTTTACCTTTCATTGGCTGAAAACGAGTGCTTCAAAGTATTACCTTCAGTGTTAAAGACAGAAAAAATGTCAATCGGAGCCATATTTGACGAATAAGGTGATCGTTCTATAATATTGGCTATATATTTAACCAGAAATTCAGTTACAATAAGAGCCTTATGAGAGGATGCCTTATCATGGTACCGAACCCGTGCATTCTCCTTTACAAATTTGCTATTTTTTGCCAAATTTGCAATTTTAAACACCGCATTATATGTATATAACAAAATGATTCGTCCGAGTTAATGTTAATAATCTTAAATCAATATAAACAAGACATCTTAATTATCTAATTTTATAATCAACCTAACTACTTTCAAAACATTATATTATAATTATTAGATATATTGCATGCAATTCTTATACATACTTTAATATGCACAGTAGACAGCTTGTCAGTAAAGATAGGAAAATATAACATTTCAAACTTTCGACAAGAATAGCATTTTTATGATAAAGTGATAAAAATGTGGATAAAAAAGTTCAATAAACAGTATTATTACTTAAAACAATTATCGATGTTAATATTTAATATTACCCCGTGCGTTTAAAATTTAGCCATCTCACTCAATTTACTTCCTCCACATAGAGAGCCGGATGCTACATAGTCGCTTTTATTAAATTAACTACAACAGATAAAAAAATGCATTATATTAATTGATAATTTCAATTAGATGAGAGTTCGTTTTTATGTCGGTGAGTGACAAACAAGCACAAAATCGTATGTCACGTTTGAGTGAATGAACCATCACCATCCAAAGCTTTTTCACAAGATCCTTTTCAATACCGAACGCTTATCTTATCCTAGAGTGGATCAATCCTAATAAAACGATGTGAAATAAATCGTATAACACATTCAAGTTAATTTAGAAAAAAAGCAAGCGTGGAGGAAAAGAATGAGAATTAGATGGAAGAAGAAGCTCGAAGAAATTAAATCTAATATAATGCTATATATTCTAATAGATGAGGAAAGCGACATAGGAAATTTTCAATCAACTGCATGGAAAGATAATCAGGCATTCAGATGTAATATCAATTATGGTTGGAGTTGTTCCTTTCATATTTCACGTTTATAGTTTATGAATTTTAATAAAGCACTCGCGCTTTTACACATTAGCAACTTCACTTGTAATTATACAAGTTTCCTTTAACTGTTCCGAAACGCGTTCGCCGCTCAAATTGATAAAATATTTTATATTCTACGTAAGATTTAAATTAATTTTTTTCTCCACACTAGGGTTGAATGGGGAAAAGTTTTACTCTTAGACTTTACTCTGTTCACACTATATCTAACAATGCTTGCCACTTAAAAAGTTAATGGATGCACGTGTCCGATTAATAAAATCGACAGTAAAAATGTTCGTTGCGCTATATCTGATAATTAATTAATTGCGTTAATAATTTAATTGTTGTGGTAGACAACTATCGGTTTAACCGTAAACGTTCTCTGCATATAATTTAATGAGTGGTTAATTATTGTTTCACACCTTAATTTTATACTCATCAATAAATAACTATAACATGAGCATTGATGTAATAATCGATACATGTATGTTCTCAAATTAACTACAAATATGCAATGTGAAATTTATATTTCATCACTTCCAAACTCATATATGCATTTTACTCTATTTTCCACTATTAACTATTAACTATTTCTAGTTCTGCAAAAATTCAATATAACATTCAAATTTTGTTTACTAAAATAGGTATATAGTAGGTACATATATGCTTGCCGATGGAAAATTTCGGCAATATAATACTGCCACAAACTAGGTAGGTAATAATAAAATAATCAAAGCTTTCTCTCTCCACCACAAAAATATTTTTTATCAAATAAATACAATACGCCTTTCAATTTCGCCAACAAAAACTAGTCATTGCGAAATTGTTAGATTAAAAAAATCTCATCAATAACGCACAATACACAATACAAAATATGCTAAAAATCCACCTTTTGCTAAGAACTGAATGGTTTCGTTAATTTTTCAATAATATTACAAATTACTTTAACCATAACACCCACTAAACTAAGCAAATATTCATTACCTAGTAATAATCGTGCCACAACATAACGATACTCGTTATTGAATAACTACAATATATACACACAATATTTTACCGATAAAAATAATAATTTCAATATTGATTTGAACATTACGCAAAAACAAATTAATTTGCACCAACAATATCACACTAATCAAGGGGATAATAAACGATCCGGTAATTTTCAGAATCCTAAACATGCGCGAAATGCTTAACTAATTGCAGTAATTAAGCAATGCAAGTTCAATGAACCTTATTGATTCTCATTGAAGTCTGTTTGGTAAACTCAATAAGCAATACTATTAATTAATAATCGTTGCAGATTACCCGATGTTTGCCTAGTCCAGTATTCATATCGGAAAATATCATTATTTATTTACCGTAAGTGCTAGGCAAAAATTGCGCTTGATACATTTGGACACGAAATGTTGTTTTTTATATAAAATATTGGAGAATATGCAATAATCATTTCAAGATTAAAATGGTTTGTTGTTTTGAATTCTTTAATAGAATATCATTATCAACATGACTTTTATGCGATATTTGACTATTATTAAAAAACTTTTAAAAAAATACTTCCAAAAAACTAGGAGAAATAATATTTAACATGTTTCTGATAATACTATTAATTAATAATCGTTGCAGATTAACCAATTTTTGCCTAGTTCATTATTCATATCGTAAAATATCATAATTTATTTACCGTAAGTGCTAGGCGAAGGTTGTTTTTTATTTAAAACAACATTTTATTTATTTTATTTAATTTTTCTACCTATGTAATAAAGAGAATGATAGAGATAGTTAATATTTTATATTTCCAGAATATACAATGATCATCTATACGTTTTAAGTTTAAAATTATGTTGTTGGTGTTTTTAATTCTTTAACCCTTTCGATACGGGTATATTTTACAACATCATATTCGCAGGACGCAAAAAATGTGAATTTATTTAACAGCAATTTAAGAAAAAGAAGAATCATAACTAGATAGTTAATTATGCAATTTGATTTAAAGAAAATTCATAAAATTCGAGCAATATTTTTATGACCTTTCACTTGCTGTGCGTAGGTAACTCATACTTTGTTTACTACTATTATGTGTTTTTGCAGCATCTGGACAGGTTTATGTGCCACGTCACAACCAAAAAAACTGCAATTGATAAGAATTATTGTAGATTTACAATAGTTTAGTGGTGATTGTCGTTGCGTTCAAGTACGTGCGTGCAGTGATTGAAAATTTTGGCAAAAATCTCAACATGGTGGAACTCTATGATTTTTCGGCACTCACTACTTGAGAATCAAGGTATGTAACTTTATATAATTATAATATATAATTTATAAATAACGTATCGTTTTTTAATCGATAAAAATTGGATAAAAATTGATATTCAACATTATAAAGAAGATATTGTAATGCTGCTCTTTTTAACACTCTGAGAAATAATGTTTAACCTGTTTTTTATAATACTTACATTTTCACCCTTTAAGGAAACATGAAAATTTCATAAAAATTGAAAGATAATAAAAATAGTATCTAGTATCTACACATAAATAAGTATAGACAATTTTGAAATGCAATTGCGTATAAATATACTTCCAGTACTCATATACCCATGAATAGTAGGAAATCAAATATTCTATAATTTAATGTCGGTACAATGAAACGTTTGATCTATTTAAGGAGTTCAAGATTTGCTAAAGTGTATCATGAGAATACAACGAGCAATGCAAAAGAGCGTAACGCAATTTTTTTTCTTTTAACACATGCTTGAATTTTATTCGGCTCGTAAAAGTGCTGGGATATATTTGAAATGGATTGATTTGTTTTAAAAATGCAAAGAAGCTCGTAAATTCTCGACATCAACTACACGTATCAAATGTAATGTTCGATCTTTATACATGATTTTTCCTTTAACATACATGAAATATGTAAGCCACTTTTCAGAAAACGTTATATAGATATGGAAATAATATCCCATCAAGCACCTTCCAAAGAATGCGAGAAAAAAACCGAACACGAGTTACATTTTTTCCCGGCGACCTTTCATGTGTAAATGAGCAGAAATGTTTTTTTTTTTCAACATTCATCCTAACAGGATTATTTTAATGAGGGTTGCATGGAATGTGGAAGGTACGTAATAACGACATTCTGGCGGGGATGTTGGTTACTATGCACAATTAGTCATTCCGGTGGTGGAAATTCCACCAGCTCCTTTATGCGCCTCTTACTTTATTTTTCTATCGGTAATTAAATCGAAAAAATTATATTAAAGATGTTACGTCCCATTTGGATGAAGCATTTTCAATTCAATTTGTAAATTGAATGCTTGCCTAGAATTTGTACGAGTTGTTATAATTAATTTAGAATAATTTTGTGCTGGGAGTTGTGCGGCGCTGCTACTTTTAAATCTAACAGGGAGATATTGAAATTTACATAAAATTTATGTGGGTAGCTCATGCTTGCATGGAATTTTAGAAAATTTCTCGCACATCGTACAATAAAATTATCGCCATGTTAAACTATAACGAAGGGTTTTTCACTGGTTTTCTTTCAAAGCATTTAGATGCATACAACTCTATTTAGTCACCAAGTTAGATAGGTAAATAAAAATTTACTTGGAAATTTATTATTGGAATCATACTAAATTGCTCTTGGAATTTTATAACTTAACAATTTGCTTTGACTTGATTCTACGTATGCAAGTAGATACAATATTTACTTGGTAGTACGGGTTCATTTATGTAGTATATTTTTATATATGGGCAATCAGAAAATGACAAGTAAGAAAAGTTTAAATAGTAAACGCCAAGATGGATAACTTCTAAGAAAGCGCAAATCTTCCATTTTTATGAAAAATAATTGTGTGGGTTATGTTGATGCTGGAATAAATTGGTTGATGTGAGAATTTACAATTCGCTAATAAAAAATACGTTGACAATAAATTATGGAAAGGAAAAAGTCTAATTTTGTAGAAAAATGTTAGAATACGTGAATTCCATTTCGTCGAAACTTTTATATAGTTTATCTTGTCGACTATAAATAATAATACAATGTAATTTATATGAAACGAAGTAGAAGGCAAAGTGTAATTCCACAAGTCATTTAATAGCAGTAAATGTCTGACGTTTCGAGATTGGACTCTTTCATAAAACGACCGATTTAAATGCCTATCACATGTGACTTGCCTCTCCAAGCAGCGCAACGATGAAAAAAAAAATCAACTTTATTACACGATAAATTTAATTACGCGCATGTCCTCATCCCGCCGCCTCCATCCCAAAATGAGACGAAACAATTACGTTAGAAGGATGTCAAATACAAGAAAGGAATAAATGCACGAGTCAAACAAACAATATAGAATATTTCACATGCGAATGTGTACACAAAAGAGATTTTTTCGTCGTTGTTCCTGTTGCCTGTCTTTTCAATCTCACATTCGCAACCCTTTTCTTTTAAAAAGGAATTTTCATATACGAGGGTAAAGCGACGTGTTTCTTTGTAGATTTTTGGCTTGTTTACATAATACCTTTCGCTGTAATTTGATTTTTATTGAAAAGTCGTTTATATTAAACTTAGATTTGCTTTCAAATTTTTATTTACGTCTAGGCGGCACACTCTACGACAATTTAATAAATAAATACCGATTCCTATTTCAAATCTTATATCAACTTAATTAATGTACTACCTACCTATACCTATAATAAAAACACATTTATTAATAATGTGATATCAAAACTCCATTAATTAATTTCATCCATTTCAAATAAATTTAAAGATTTAAAAGCATTTTTAATGAAAAAAGCGATTCCTTGTTTTCAATCACTGAACGAAAATAATTAAAATCTCATTTAAATAAATATGACGTTGTAATTAATTAGCTTATTTAAAAATCAGACGTAATTATTAATTTTTTGTACACGGTATTGCGCAATAAATGTATCGGGAGATGTTTACATTATGTAAACAAATTTCGAGATAAAAGCAATTTTCAAAGCTCTAAAAAACTTATTACGGAAGATCCATTTTATATAATTTTATAGTCCATTAAAAGTCGCAATTTATTTTTTTTTAGATTTATATCAAATAAATATCCAAAAAAGTTATTTCCATTCTTGTTTTATTTAGTTTATTATTACATTCACAATCATGCAATTTTCCACCAAATATTTGTAAACGAAATTTTAATATAGTTCAGTCTATTATCTGATTTATCTTTAAATATTTTATTTTAGGATATTAATAATGTGCAATGAAATTACACTTACTACATGCATTTGAATAGCATCTCATAGCTGATAAAGCGTAGGAAAACATAAAATTATTTATTGTGTGTAGTTAAATTTGGTAACAATTTCAGTAAATACAAACAACAACATTGATTCGAACATAATAAAAGTAACGATTCGCCGCTTATTCCAGCCGATTCATAAAAATAAAAAAAAAATCCGCACATTCCCGCAAGATTAGATTAAAGCGCAACAACACCCGATTTAATCAGCGACGGCGAATTTTTCGCGCCGGCCTGCAGCTGCAAAAAACTTGGCTAATTATTCATTTTCGTCGCACACAAAAAATATTTGTTCATGTATGCAAAATGAAGTATATGGTACGATAAGCAAGCCGGCCCATTGCGGTTCCCTCCATCTAATTAACTTTTTTTTCTCGACGCGCCGGATACTGCCAACTCCTGCAGTCAGCATCTTTGCGTCGTTACACTCGTGTCATTACTTCTTTCTGGTAGACTTTTACGGATGTACTTAAAGAACGTTTCTTTGAATTAAAAATTTCCTTTCTACATTTATTTGCGATGTGATGTGTCATGGCAAGTCGGCGCTGGGCACGCTTGGTCGAATAAATTCTCGTTAATTCGCGAAGGCTGTAAATTGAATATTTATGTGCAAGTTGCATCTTGCGGTTATTACTAAATTGAAATCTGTTTGTGGAGTATTAGCATAAGTTTAACCAATAAGATTATTAATATTCCTCTACCAAGGAAACTATGCATTCAATTTCGGAACGTTTAATTTAATAAAGCTTAAAATAAATTTCAAATTTAAATTAATTATTCCAATATTCAAAAACTATATTTAACTATGATAATATTAATTAATTTTCATTAAATATTCATTATTATATATTAATTAAATAAGTGCAAAAAATTGTTTTGTAAAAAGCATTTGTTAATGTTTTCATTTATTATGAAAGAGATTGATTTAACATATTTGAACTATATGTAAAATGCTTAAGATTATGCATGAATTTTCATTATCTAATTCTAAGCTTGTTGCCCCTTTTTAGAATTTAAGTTTTATAAATTGTAAATTTGAAATTTATCATTACTGAATAAAATTATTTGCTAACATATTAATATTCAAAAATGTATTTCATCATGAGTGCAAAAAAATTGTTTTGTAAAAAGCATTTGTTAATACTTTCATTTATTATGAAATTCATTGATTTAAAATATTTGTACTATATGTAAAATGTTAAAAATTATACTTACTTAACTTTTTAGCCACTCATGAATTTTCATAATGTAATTTTAGGCGTGTTACCACTTTTTGGAATTTAGGTATTGTAAATCGTAAATTTAGCATTTTGGCATTTTTACATAAAAATTTAGAGCGAAAATCTAGTGAATGAAAACCTCGAAATAATCAAAATAAATAACATTGTACGACTAATTTTTTGTTGTAAATTTGCGATTATTTAAATTCAAATTGCAGCAATTTAACGAATCATGAAAACATTTTCGCATGTCCTTTGTTAAACTGAAGTTAATTCACATAAATTACACTTGCAAGCTAAATTTTTTTTACTTTTCGCAAAACGTTTTTATAGTGCCATTTACGCCGCACTTTTTTCGAAAATAAAAAATTTACTTTTAGTTTTGACGCTTTCGCACACCTTTTCCGCGTCGCTGGAAAGACTTGCCATTTTTTGATGGCTGATTCGGGCGCGCTACATAAAAAATAACTCTATAAATAAGTTATAAGTTTTCATATGCGACACACACATACACACACACATTTTGCGCCCGCTTTTTCGCTTTGTTGTATTTACATATCTAGATATATTGTAAACATTCCACGTACGTGTAGATGCGCATAGATGAGAAGAAATATGATAGGGAGGAAAATTAGCAATTATTTACTGTGCACTACTATCATCACAGCGTTGCTTTTGTATCTTATTAAGTAGATTGGATTGCACCTTAGAGAAATGTTGCATCATGACAAGGAAAAGCATATCGGTGTCGTGGTAATACATTGATGAAGTTGAAAATTTAAAGAGTCGCTTCAAATTTCATATATTATGTTACCATTGCTCTATTCTCTTATCAAATATACTTATAGATACTGTAAATTATTTATGTAAAATGTTCTATTAATGTGTAAACAATTTTCTCTTTCTCTACTTCCACATTTATTATAATCAACACATATATTATTAAAATACTTTACAATTTTCATTAAAATTGAAATTTATAACGTTAGAAACTTTATTATTAGACAAATTATAATTTATTTAATTATAATAAATAATATTTAATGTTGCAAAAATATAATTAAAATGATAAAAATCTATTTTATTTTCATTATATCTAATATGCAATAATATTTCCCATGCATGTTTTTTTAGAATTAATGCAAACGTAAAAATTAATTAAAATGCCAAAGGCATGCAAAAAATTGGTAACCATTTTGTTATAATATGACGGTAATTTCAAATAAATTTAAATTAAATGTATCGTAAAATTGAATTAATTATTTATAATTTATGAATATTTTATATTATATATTGTTTAAAAAAAACTATATTGCATAGTACGATAGGTAATAAAAGTCAATAAACATTTCCACGAAATTACTTAACGTCAGGACTTTTAAAAGCGACAAATTTAAAATAGACATAAAATAAATTACTTATTTTATTATTAAATTACAGTTTATAATAGGTTTATTGTCAGATTATTTTTCAATTAGATTTTCTATGCAATCATTAATTAAACGGCAAGGAAATATGGATGGCGATTCTAATAAATGTTTGATTGAATTTACAAGAAGGATTGAATAAAGGGCGCAATCAATGGGTAATTCGTAGGAATGTTTATCAAAGGGCCGTGCTTTTCTTTTCATCCGTTTCAGTGCTATCTCACATTACAGGAAAGTTGTCGAAGTCTAGTTTACGTCGATCCGGTTGTTATTAGGAGGAAAGAAAGGCGCAACGGCCGAGCAAAGAAAAGGTAAATGAGAGAATTATGTTTTTTTCTCTCATCGAATAGGAAGGGGACGTGGGACAGTGTCGCAATTAAATCAGAGGAAATTCTTGATATCTTCAATGGAGGGCAGGCGCAGGATAATGACATTCCAACTGAATGGAAGCGATTTAATCGCTACAAAGTTTAATTTGTAATTAGAGTAGTAATTGCAGTCATTATTAAAAGGATCTTTGGTATGTCGTTCAAATTAATGAATTCAATCTGAGAAAAGTATTTTATCAACTTTATATTTTTAGCGTTTTATTATCTACACTCGCAAGTGTCGACGACGAATCGAAGTACGTAAACAATAAAATCTCTCTCTCCGTCGCAAATTGATCGATGAAATATTTATCTCATTTAAATTGAATTAGTCACGCTAAATTTATTTATGAAATAATTGATTTTCAAAACTTTATTAATAATTTCTTTTTCGTGTTTTTCGATCTGTCATAAACGGTTGTTTGTCGTTTGTCAAAAGTTTATTCATACAAACGGCGCATAATCTATACTGTATATAAAGGGGAAATGCACAATCATTCGCCCTTTTAGCATTAATGAAACCTTTAGATTTTATGCTTAAATTGCTTCGTCGAATAGATTTTAACAACTAAATAGCGCAAGCCCTCAAAATTGGATATCCAGCAATTAATATTACGTTATAGTCATCGACTGATAAGAAAATTACATCTCATTATTACACAATTTGGAAATAACCACAACAAAAACAGTCCAATTTGTTCAAACTAAATATTCATATTACCTACCTATATTAAAAAGTAGCTTAAGTCTAATTTTCAAAAAAAAACAGGTTAATACCTACTATGAACAATTGATCTCAATGTACCTATAGTAACAACCAAAAATTCATTGTGTGGGCGAATTGAGCAGTGGATTTAAGTGGATGACGAAGAGACTAAAAATTGTAGGAAATTGAAAAATCAAAACAGCGTAAATACGTTTTTGATTAGCAAAAACTATGTTTCAATTTGATTTAATACTACCTACATTTACTACTTTTCCAAAGGCAGCATAAATTAATGTCACCAATTATGCTATAATATTATCATTCAAAACGGTTAATAAACAAACTAACTAATTCGATGAGTTTTTTCCCTGAAATTATTCCATTTGTGTAATAACTGCCGCCATTGTGTAACCATCCATTATATGAACATCAAATAATGTAACATCATAATGACGTGCACTATTTATTAAGTAACAGTTAAAAATGTGGGATTAATACGTTTGATGTTTAGTTTGTGTACTCATAATTATAATTACAGTATTAATAATGCAATTAGCGCAATTTAAATCAACATCGATTAGAATTATTAATATGCGATCAAATATATGCTGAAAGCGAATTTGTGTACATATAGTAGTAGTATAGTAGTACTGTTATATAATCTTCCTACGCAGTTTAGAAATATTTGCTGATTTTTCGTGAGCCAGATCAATTGTAAAATATCCTTCTTATCATCTACTGACTTTGATATAAATGAAATAGGTCGCTTCTCTGCAAACAGGAAATAGATAAGAGTATCTTTCGAAAACGTAATAAATAAGTGTATTTTTTTATCTAAAAAAAAACCATACTACTATCTACCTTTAATTAAAATAAATAAAAATTTAATTCAAAATGAATTAACATTTATACTTACATATAATAAGTAATAATAATTGGAAATCTTCAAGAAATATATAATTTAAATTATTTTTTACATGGTTTATATAAATCTTAGGTGTCACGTTATAAAAGTTTATTTATAGTTCGAAAACTGCACCCCTTTCTTGTTAAATTGCTTGTCTATTTACAGTTTAAATAATTGAATATGTTTTTATTGGATCGGTGTATACGTTTCGAAAATAAAGTATTTGGAAGTAAGTTTGGTATAAGTTACAAACAATTACTCGAATAAAATGCGAAAGATAAAGTTTGGCGAACTATGTGGGTGTGTGTTAGCAAATGTAATAAAGTAAAGATTTTATTGAGTTCCTTGAATATGTATTGATAACAAGCAATAATCAGCTTGTAGATGTTCCAACAAAGAGATATGTGCCAAAGTTTGAACTAATTTAGAGACACAATCTGATTTATGACTTGCGGTAAACTTAGTTTATTCTCTACGTGCTCTAACAACTTTGATGTCATTGAATTTAACAAACGAAAATCATGCGGAAAAAGAAATGGAAGAAAATAATTGGTATTTTATATTCTACAATATAAAAATGTTTGTTTTGCATTAATCTTACTATTTCCTTTCATTCATTTCATTCATACGTACATGAATAATGCAAAATGTTATGTACATTATAAGGTTACACTACAAAGAGGAATATAATTCATAGAGTGGAAACGTGCCACACATAAAGTTCGGTATGAATGATTTCTTAGCGAGCGATTAAGTAATTCATGCGCCTTAACTAATAATTTATGCAAAACGATGTTAGAAAAGGCGGTTTTCAATGTAAATAGCGCATTGGGAAAGTATATTGACATGGTAAAATGTTTCAGTTATAGTAATACAAGGATCTAGCTATTAGTGTTCTGGTCAGCCTGACCACAACTTGTCCATTAAACGTAAAGTTCAGAACCAACCTCAAAGGATTATCGCAAATGGATTTTGCCTTAAACCACCCAACCATTCGATGAATATTTTATGTCATTGATATTTTTTTCACATGCACCTATTCTGATTTTCTATATTTAGATATAACGTTTTTTTACAGAGAGCTTACGATACAACATCACAATACTCTTATTATACAACTAGAAAAATACTATTATTTGCTTTAATAATTGAGGATTTAAAATATCGTAATATATACGTATTACTTTTTCAAGCTGTATTATATTATTGTTATAAATTCTTTAAAATTTATAACAAGCTCCAGATTTAAAAAAACCTTTTTAATAAGATATTGAGACATTGTTTAGAAAACAAAACATTAATCATTTACATATGTTTTTTGAAAAAGAAAAAGTTAAACTTTATTGAAATTGAAAATAGGTATGTATACATTTACCTATACTATTTATATCAACAAAAAATTTGTACGTAGGTGCTGATTGTAAATTGATGAAAATTGAAAAGCTGAAGATAGTTGAAATTGCTTTAAGCAGCATTCTATAAAAACGATCTTGTAAATATTCAATAAACAAGTTGCCTAGATAAAATGCAACTATACAACAAAATTAAAGATATTATACAGTCGGTAATAGTTGGGAAAATCAGTGATTTGCATACGTTTCGGCCACTCTGTATTTTGGCAATTCGATTAAATGAGGTTAAAATCTTCCAACTTCCAGTTGGTTATTAACGTAGATGACTAGCGTATAGTTAAAATATGCAAATGCGGTGCATATTTGCATGCATTGGTGTTACAGCAAAAAAATAAATAAAATTATTGATTCTCCTTCTCGGGAATATATCCTATCTAAATGCTGATGATATGTTTTGCGATTTGCTTGAATATAAAAAACCATCAAAGATTATAAACGCATTATGGTTTTTCATCCACATGAAAATTGAGAAAGTTTTACGAATATCTCCCTATTGTACTATTTCTGTATATGAGTTTCAAACCAAAAATAATGTTGAATATTTATTGTATAAAATATATGTAGTATCCTATTCTTTACTTTAGATTATAGTTTTTCCATGTAACCATTAACTTTTTTGCCAAAATAAATCCTTCTAAGACGATAAAAAATAAACAAGATTTGTAGTAAACAATTTTATATACATATACAATATAGCATGTATAATATATACAATGTAGGAATATTGAAGTAATTTTTACTTAATTATAAAAATCTAAACCGCAGATTTAATTTAGAAAATACTTCCTGCCATCGACTACATTAAATTAACTTTAACATCAGCGACGACATTTACCTAGAAATAAAGTACAAGCTGAAATACCGGTAATAAAACACTTCGCACTTCAAGTTCCAGAAAATATGAAACTAACTTGGAAACAACTTTTCAAGAAGTAAATAAAACTTGAAACTAGCAAAATTAAAGATTTCCAACCTTTTATTAAATATTAACGTATGAATATTTTAGCAAAAATTTACATTACCGCACTGTCATTTTCTGATATTAATACATGCAGCTGGGTATTTATTTATTTTATTTTTCCAGAGATTTATATTATGAATATCTTGGCAACTGTCGGTCGGAAAACGGAAGTTAATGTTTTGTTACAAATATTTTTCATGTGACTTGCGCCTTTAACCTACATGTATGTATACTGTCGTATTTCTTACAAACATTACCATACGTATAGTTGTTTATCTACTACCTAATACGTATAATGAAGCAATACGAATTAAAATTTAATTGCAATAATACTGTGTCTATAGGATGCATAAATGCGACATAATATTAATTCAAAGTGGCGTTCAAATGACAATAAACTCACATTCTGCTACTTGGAATTACAATAATCGTATTATTTTTGATAGTTGAACGTTGGCGTTCATGATCTTTCGTTATGAAACAAATATACCAATTAGCAAAGCAGATCACATTTTAACTGGAAAAAACAAAATACTTGAACTTGCAAAGTAAAGCTGTTAAATAGGTGCAGGATTAAATGTCATAGCAATGAAATAGCAATTAGAATGATATTTAAAGAAAAATAAAGATAAAATGCGATTGGGTTATTCTAAAATTTAGTTTTATTCTCGGTAGATTGAATTTTTTTCCGTATTTTAGTGTAGAAGACGTAGCGAGTTAAGATTTATCATTCGCTTTTAGGTTGGACGTGAAAAAATATGTGGAGCTTTAGATAAGGGTAACAGGTAGAAGAGCCAAAGTGTTATTGCGAATGAAATTTGCAAGATAGTGCATGCCGGATACGCAATTAAAGTTGCAGATTTCATATACGATAAAAATACGATATAAGATGTATCGTATCGTAAAAAAGCGCTGATAATGGGCCATTTCGGGCGCTGTTTCAATATCCACTTTTTCATCCTCAGCGCAATTTCTCGAATGACACCAAATTTGATTAAAACAAAGACGCGTTTTCAATGCCTCGGAAAATGTAGCTTTGATGCCGGCAGGATGCTTCATATGTATGATTTGCACTAAAGATGCACTTTGTGAATGAAACGAGAAATTTAACAAAAGGGTTGAAAAAACTGCATACTAAAGTGACGTCTATCTTTAGGCAACAAACAAAGTGCGCTGTCTTTTTAACTTTAATTTTAGAGCGCACATTTACTAACGTTTCTTGCTAGTTGAAAGTATATGAACATCCTTACGTTTCGCTTTTATTATATTTCTTTGTGTTTGCTCATGTTGAAGCATCTAAAAATTATTAACTCGATAGCTTTAGCTAACAGAAATAAAATGGAGCATTAATGATTTTCAGATAAAAATTTAAATTGGAATTATGTTGTCACATACATTTTAATATCATTTTTAATTTTTCACTTTTGACTAGTTATTCATTTACAATTAATTACATTCTCGTTCAATTTTGCGATGGGTAATGAAAACAGAAATGAACTGTGCAATGTGTTGTAAAAATGACTACTGTTTGATATTTTAATAGCATTTATTACATGCATATTTTTAAAAAGAGAATGAGTTTTATATCACTACAAAAATGTAATAATTTTAATGTATGCAAAACATTCTTTTATATTAAAACACTTAAAAAAACATTAATGATTTTATTTTAAAAAAAATTGTATCATACAAGAAGGAGACAAGCATTTATTTTTATTGCATAGTGTATAGGTATTATACAATAATTACGGTATATAAAAAAAGTATTAATCAGAATTTTTTCATGTGTCTGCCGCCTGCCTATATTATTTCAGTAACTTTTTTTCTTAATATTTTATTTTTCATGATAAAAAAAGCAATAATGATCGTCGACTGAAGCCATTTTCATTCTATTAAAAGTTTTAAACGAGTCAAAAAAATGGCAATTTTAAATGGAAGTTTGACCTTTATTGGAATCTCCATTTACCAATTTAAAAAATCGATATACGTCATTTCGTATTTATTTATTTTAGGATTTACATCAGATAATAAATTTACAATTTAGTCAACTGCAACCATTAATAATTTATCGTCGTACTACAGGGACCACAGACTAATTTAAAAATTTTATATATGAGCTTGATTATAACATTTTCATTATTTCACAAATAAATAAAGCGGTAAAAATTGCTTTAATGTCTCTATACAAACAGAAAAAATGTAAAACTTTACATATTTGAGGCAATTTTTACTCAAAGTCGTTATTTTTATTTAACCGCGCTCGACAAATTCCACAACTGATAATATTTTTAACTTAACAACCAAGTTTTAAAGTTAAACAAATGTTTTTCAAACTGCATATATAATCGTTTATTTTTCTGGGTCAATTTAGTTTTAAACTATACTTTTGTATAAATCTAGAAAAAGAATTTAATGGCCCATATATAATATATTGTTCAAAACGCTTTTAATTTAATAAATTTTATTTATGGCACTTATAAAATGGACTCATATTTCACCTAACAAACTATTATTAATTAAAACACGCCAAACTATTTGGTATAGTATAATCTTAAATATCCGTCGCATCGGCTTTAAAGAATAAATAATTCTTGATCTATCGCTGTTTACCTACAAATATTAAGCGTCATTCTGTTTGCTTAATAAAATGTTTAGCAAATGCAAAAAGCTTGTGAAAATCAATATTTAAATAGCAACTAAAATCCAATTCAAACAGATTTATTCTTTTACCCGGCTTTTTTGTTATATTTTTATGCTCATATATCATCATTATTGTTAAAAAATTTTAATATATCAAACAAAGCGTTACGGCAGCGTAAAAAATTATTATACATTTTAAGTACACATGGCATTTAAAATGAGGTTCTTAATGACAGATACAATGTAAATATAGAGCAGCTTAAATTAACATTTACATAAAGAGAAATGAAATGTGCAAATTACGCTTTCAACTTACGATTATTGGAGATGGAGTTTCGTCAATAATGACGTTTTAAATTAATTTTATCTTCAAACCGAAAATGAGGCTTTTTAGTTTATTAATGTCGGCGGTAAATGACAAGTACCATTATCTTCTCAATTTTGATATTTTTAGGCATAATTATTGTTTAAAATTAACTTAAATAGACTTTACGAATGATTATTAACTTACAATCCATTAACAAGTTTCATAATTTAATAATTATTCAACAGTTTTTTTACTTAAAGCAATTTTAATGTATCCACCAACAAAGATATCTGAATTATTAATCAAAATCATTAATACCACTATTTTTCTGAATTTGTTATATAATTTTTAATAAATATACATATTAACTTACAGGATATTGAAAAGCTTTCATAATTTTGTAATGTAAAATTTTTAAATTTAAGTAACTTAATTTCAACATATCACTAACTCAGATACCATTTTATCTTTAGAAATAGGTATATCTAACATTATTTTGGGATATTGGATTTTCCCTACTTTTTAAATTATGTATTGAACGTCCAGACAGTCTATGTTATTTCATTAAATTCTAATTATTTTAGGCAAAATTATTATTGATTAAAATTAACTTACACAGATTTTACGAATGCAAATATTATTTTAGTAATTAATAATTTGTTGACATATTCAATTTGCCTTACTTTTTTTCAATTATATTTTTGGATGATTAACTATGCAAAAAGTCTATGTAAATCAAAATTGTTCTTAAAAAATTGCTTAATACCATTATTTAAAGCAACGTGATAAATTATATTTCTAAGCAACATTTGAATTTTCTCATCTGCATTTCTAATTTATTATAATGAATTTATGTGTATTGATTGCGTTTTCATTTGCGTATCTATTATGAATTATCAGTACGCAAAGAAAAAAACATAAAATTCATAAATAAATTACGCAATAATGATAATTTTATACGTTTTCTGTATTATGCTAATAACATTAAAAAATGACGATGATGATAAAATTCCCCAAATACCTATAACTTTTAAATGTGCTTCTGGTGTTGATAATTAAATATTTTAGTGGAGTATTAAAAATTTATGGATGGTGCCTTAAACATGTATTTTCGTTCAACTACAATAAATTACAAATGAAAGTGAAGGCGATGTTTGTTTTTCGGCTATTATGCTAATTGTAGAGCCAGCTTTTTTCCCCTCAATGGATAGGGAATAGTGCAGCGATCTCAATCACGTGACGTTCTCGTATTAATTAAACACGCAAAATAATTTAATCTTGTTGGATTTAGGCATAAACTGTTATTAACTCATTAGTCTCATGTTCGGTGGCTAATCGTGAACGTTCGATATAAATTGTACTAATTGCAATCAAATCTTTATTATTTAGAATTAGATTATATATATAGTATACCTATATAGTCTGTAGTCTAGACAGTAAACTGCTTCATCTGTAATTATTTATTTATTACTTTTATATCAAAAAAGTTTTACTTAAGAACATATAAAATTTGTTTTGTAGTCGTAATAATATAATCCGATTATTGTACTGTTACATAATAGATGCGATAACCTTAACCTAATCAAAGCAAATCGTTAAAAACCTCAAAAACTACAATATATAATACAGACTATTTAAATTACCTGCCTACTGTATCCTATCTAATGCCAGGCAAATTCGGGCTAAATCTTCTCATATTCGACATTAATGTGATTTTTTGAAACGCATTACAATTCTAACAGAATCTGAAAGAGCTTAGTCTTTTCTAAAAGAGTTTTTTTTATTAGGTATACCTATACCTACGTGGATAGTCATTTTCCACACTGCCCTAAAGTACCACAGAGGTGCAGAAATTCTTTCATTCTACATTTAACGTTAGTATATTGTGAATGTTGACATTTGCCAGTGCAATTCATAAATAAGCATATTTAGCAAGGGACTGTATGAATGTCAACATTATATTTTTGTTCAACTTTCCCAGTTATTGTTTATCATTCAAATTATGTTAGATTGATTGAAAATTTATAAAATATTTCAAAATAGTTGTGCAAGTTGTGCATATGTAATAAATTTTGGAGTGTCATTAACTCATTAGTGTCATGTTCGATGGCTAATCGTAAACGTTTAACGCAAATTGCAAACAAATCTTTAATGTTTAGAAATACATATATACACCACACAGGTAAAACATTCGAATTTCCAATTATTTCTTTGTTAAGCATCCCTTCAATGATTATTGCTCAGCTGGATTGAATATAAATAATAACTTATATGTCAAAATGGATGCAAATGTAAATAGAAAATGTAAAATAAAAAAAATGTCCTTTTAAGTCGTAATATTAATTTCGTACTTACACATCCTGAATAAAAAGAAATAAAAACACAGAGATTTATTTTAAATAATGCTCTAGTATTGTTGTTGTGCTGCGTTTTGCTCAAGCAGAAAACAAAATCGCAAATAAAAATGTACGTTTTTAATTATTGTAGAATTAAGGGAATTACATTTAAAGGAGAATTTTAATTAACTTTTGCATATCAATAGCGCTTTCGTGTAATAAGAAGCATGTAGTAATAAATGTCGTTCGAAAATTAAACTTTTTGATTGATTTAAGGCGGAAACCTTATGTATGAAGTTGCATATTAAAATGCGAATGTGCATAATAAAGCACATAAAAGAGCCGGACAGCGATCGCGCTCATTCTCTTTTTTTTCTTTCATTTGGGTATTGTAAAAACCCAGATGATGTATTATAGTTTGACGTGTTGCCTTACAACGTATCAGTGGACGTGTAATGGCACAATAATCCATATTTCATTATTATGATACATTCAATCATCTCCGATGCCCATGTCTAAGCTCTATACAGAATGGATACGTCGTGTTCTTCACAGATAAGAGCTTTAATCAATCAACTTGTAGTCAACGTACGTTTCCACCAACCTTTTTTTCCTCCTTGTTGTTATTTAATCTTAAAATGTGCAATTTGATACTTCAATAAACTGACATTTTTGCAATCAACGTAATTGCGGAGTGAGGAATCGAAAACAAGAGAAATTGTTACGAACTGCGCGCAAATGACTTTAATTAACGCATAGACAGATATTAAAACATCTGCATATCAAAATAAATGCCTGCCTTTAATCATTTGTAAGATATTTTAAAAATGCTGGCTGTCCAAAAGGTGACTGACTGCTTTAACACTAATTAATTGTTTTAATTTAGTATTTCTGACATATTTTACGTAGAGTTGCCAAAGTGATTTCTTATCGAAATTTTCAACAATTTGCGAACATTTTTCAGGTGATAGTCTTTAAAAGTCTCAGGGGGTGTGCGCATGTTCGCCTACGGAAACATTTGCATATAAAAATAAATTAATAACATTTGATGATTCATTATGGGAGCAGGAAGAGATGGCGGTCTTTAATCAGTGAAAAGTTTCTATTACAAAACTCATTATGAAGTGGAAACCCTCAAGAAGAAGTTATAAACTCGTAAAATTCATTATGGCTGATATGGGATGACGGAGTGGAATGTGCACATTTTATTTTCCACACATATATATATGTATATATATATATATATGATATAAAATAAACATAAAGTTACAAATGCAAAGTGAATTTTCTGTTCGCAACGTTTTATCCAACATGCGGTCGTGCGAGCACACACGCGCCCATTTCGCCAAAAATCATTCTAATTGACGGCTTTTTATGTGAGGTTATGTTAATAAAAATGGCATTAATGCTAGATTAAAAGATGCTCATAAAAGGATTAAATGCTTAAGCTGTACAAGGTGAGGTAATTAAATTAAAAGCAACTTGTGTGGAATTAGAGATAATTATGTAGATATTAAAATTGAATAAGAGAAAACCGTTTAAATTTTTTATTAACCTTCATTCTGCTAGACGGTTATTAATTATTTGATCACTATTTTCACTTGCTGTAATTAGATAATTGCTTCAAATTACAATAATATTACTATGTATTCTATAAATATTTTTTATTGTATTTTAAATATACATATAGATATTTATTTATTCTTGAAGCGTACTGTTACTATTTTTGTTTAACATTAAATATTCAATGTGGTTTTTACATTTTTGTCTAGACTATAAATTTTTCATCCATCATAAACAACAATAAATCAAAAATTAAATTTGAAAACATTACTTTTTACTGATTTATGGCCGCAATTAAACAATTCCTTTGACAATTGAACATTTTTGAGCGACTTTTCATTAATTTTATAAAATAACAATAATGCTAAAATTATAGCTCCCATTATATTTTACTATTTGTAATTATTTGCATATGTATGAACGTGTGTGGAACAAAATATAAAAAGTTTTATTAATAAAACTTTGGAAAAATTTACATATGCAATTCGGGAAACAAAATGCTAATTTATTTTTAAAATTTTAATAAACCTATAAGTTTGATGATTTGCTGAAATGCGATCCAACTAATCAAAAATTTATTTATTTATTCGCTATAATTAAATAAATGATGGTGAAGTTTGAATACAAAATGAATAATCGAAGCTGGTACAAGCGACATAAATTTAGTTTGAAAACTATTAGCAAGTGATTATCATCGTACACTAATTCAAATATAGAATATTTAGTTAAGAGTAAACTGTACTGAAAATTACAAACTTTTAGATTACTATTTTGCTAGAAAGTATAATGTATTTGCATGATATTGTTTAGCAAAGTTTAAAATAATAAAAACAACTTTTTAATTAAAAATGTTTAATAAATCCAACTTACTATAGGTACATTTACCTGCTGCTAATAAATATGCAAATAACTTGTTTTTATAGATAAAAATGGCATTGATTTGTTTATTTTGCACCAGCTTTATTACTCGAAAGCTCATTCATTATTTATAACGTCTTTTCAAATAGCAAGAACATATAGTGACTTGCATTCAACTTGAACAAAAAGGAATTAAAACAGGTTGTACAACATTATGAAGAAATAAAAAGGTTATGAAATAAGCAAAGCAAACATTTAAAACATTTAATTCATGAATATATGTCTGTTTATTATTTTCTATATTCATATATCTATGGGAAAAGTAGGTAAATAAGTTTCCTAACAATTGAATTGGGACTACTTTCATTCAAATTACAAAAACAAAAACAATGAAATAATCGTAGATAGGTGTATTTGCACTTTAACATTTCAACTAGTTTTCTCTATTTCACAATTTGAAGTGAAACAAGTGGATTAAATATTCGATATCAACATATAACAACTTTATGATTTTCTGTTAATATTATCATTAAATTGTTAATTCACGTATTATTTTATTGTCTTTGGTTGCAATTGGTGTACGCTTTATAATATTAGGAATAGATTGATCTGTCATCATTATCAATTTATATTAATTATTTGTTATTTAACTGTATTTATAGTTATGCTGTGACCTAATTCTGCTTTTGAATATATATTGCTATTAGGATTAATGTTATAACATGATTTTTGGCACTAGGACAAGTTTCTTATATTTCATATTGTGAAATTTTTACTTTAAATAAATTTACGTATATTTTTAAAGTTTGATAATATAATATAAACTCGTTTTATTATTTTAATATAATAACTTTTATGCACATATTACTAATTAAGTTTAATTAATGTAATGAATTAGTATTTCTTTCCAGATGATTTTTGGGTAACCGGATTGATTGAGAGCGGACGATTGAGACCAATATAATGAGATCTCGGATGTTGGAGACCGTAGACTTATGAGACCACCATTAAAAGAAACCTTGGATGATTGCGACTGAGAATAATTAAGACCATATTAAGTGCGACCAGGCAAAATGAGACCACAAAGTAGAAATTATATATTGATTTAGGTTAGGCAAAGAAAGAAATTGAGCATTAGGCTAGGTGAAGGAAGAGAGAGAAAAAGTGTTAGGTTTTTCAGTTAGAATAGTTAGATTGTGGTCTCATTTTGTCTGATCCCATCTTAGGTCTCTTTTATCCTTCATCTCATAAGTATAAGTCTCTAACATCCGCTGTCTCATTGTACTGGTGTCAATCGTCCATTCTCAATCATCCAAGTCTCATTCGTCTTACAATCGATTTTTGGCAATTTTTACTTTAAATAAATTGACGTCTATTTTTAAAGTCTGATAATATAAACTCGTTTTATTATTTTAATATAATAGCTATTATGCACATATTACGAATAATATTAAATTAATGTAATGAATTAGTAACAAAATTTTAATTAAAAAACATATAACCGAATATTGAAAGCATTACCTACGCTTTTTATATAACTTTATGTATTTCGCCTCTCAGTATTTATTAATACACGTATTATTATTAAAATATTTAATGGATGCGTTTAGTTGGCGAACGGAATGTGCTGGTAGTAAAATCGAGAGAAAATTGCAATAAGCGATGTTGATTCTATACTTTAATTTTCCTCATAAATTGGAGCGCTGTTTAAATGTACAATATATCAAACATTACGTTTAAAATTTTCGTGTTTGTGTTTTTGTAATGAAAATTTAGTATGTAATAAACAATAACATAATTATACATCTTGTAGTATGAAAATGAAATTACGCACGAATGCAAAAAGTCTTCCATATTCGCAACAAAGCGATCCGAATAATATTTCCACATTCTATCATGTATAATATGCGTACCACGTTTATTTCATCCTCGAGGGCCACCACGGAAATATTCTACGTGTAAAATTGGAAATTCCCGTTGAGAAATCCTGGTATCAGTGCACACATGCTGCAAATGATTCATGTTTCGGTTTTCTATATAGTTCCGCCGCCTTTTTTTTTGTTCTTATGGGTGCAAGCGCTTCTTTATAGAGAAAATTATGATTCAAATTTCAGCGCTACTATAAAAACTTATGCTATTCACCTTGCACCCAACACGCATGCAAAACAACTCGATTCACATTTTTTATGTGAGCAGATTATTAAAATTTCTGTTAATGTACGCAACGTTGATATTTTCATCACAACTTTTCCTTCAACAAAAAAACTTGTATTGTTGCTATGTAGTTCAGCCACATTGTATATTTTTAATTATGCCATCAAAAAGGTGGAACGCTTCATAATGAACAATCTCGTCTTATAATTCTCGAAATAAAGCTGTAGGTTTATTTTGCAATCTAATGTTACTTTTATTAGAAATAAAAACTAATATATAAGCCTTTCATCATTTCATTTAGCTCGCTTTTATACCTCTTCAAATTATAAAAGTTTTCTGTAAAAACTTTTATTGTTTCTTTATTTTCATTTAGAAATTGCATTTTATTAAGTAACTTATCGTAAATGCGATATCATAAAAATATTTTAATACAATGCCGAGATTGAAATGAAAACTTTAATCTAAAATTTATGTTGGATAGTAAATATACATAAGTAATTACTGTCAGTAGGAATAAAGTTAAAAGTGCTTTCAAGTCGAATGACAAATATTGTGTGGGTTTGGAAAGAAAATAGGTAGCTACACTTTATTTATTCATTCGGTCGGCTAAAGGTCCCAAATTTTAATTGACAGGTGAATAAAAAAATGCGATTTTAATGAAATTCAATTAAAGTTTCTCGAGCATGCTTAAATAGTACACATTTATGAAAATTTATGTAAAATTATGTAACATTGTGCATTTAGAAAAGGCAAATATTATGACTACGTATGACAACAACGTTTCTGTGATTGTTATTTATTCTCACCTTGCCATAAAAGTGTTACCTTAATTAAAATAGGACGGCTTTCCACCCAAAGACTTTTAAAATATTTAATTAATTTTTGAAACTAGAAAATGCCATTTGAACTTTTTGTAAAATTTGCTGAAAAGTGTAATGACAGGCCTTGGCTTAAAACAGTATAAGCATTGCGGCAAGATATTTAATGCTTAAATTTTTTTGTTTATGTTTTCCTTAAAATGAGAACAACATTATCGCAAGACAAAAACAAAATAAAAAAAAGGTTGTGGGTAGAAATTAACGTTTCGTCTTATTATTTCTTTTAAAGACTTGTTGTTATCAAAATTTTATAAACATCGCTAGCAATAACATTTCTTTCCAGATTTATTTATTGCATTTATTGATTTCATAGATTTTTCAAATATGCCATAAATTCAAGTGGTATCGTTAAAATATAAAATTTTATGTTTGTTTGCTTTCATTAGTGAACATCAATGGAACATTAATATTAAAAGAAATAAAGAATAAAGGAATTGAAACCTTATTTTTCTCTAAATGTGAAGAATAATGGTTGAGAAGTGATGCAGAAGTTTATTACTCTTGTGAATGATATACTGAAGATGAAAAAAAAAGCGCGTTCATTTTTCAAATTGGAAATGTTATGTGCTCATCCTTTACGATTACCAAGAAATATAATTTTAATTCGCCGCCGGAATAATGATTTCCTTCGATGAATTATATAAATATGAGAATTCTAGATGTTATTCTAGATCGTATTTTAACCGACGATATGTGCGAGCAATTACATAAAAATCCATAATTCGCAGATGATAAACTTTTATAATAAATAAAAAAAATGTGAATAGGCTGTACTCATATTGAATTTCCATTATCAATAAATAAAAAAAGTTTTGTACACAATAAAAGTTTTGAATTTTTTAAATAAATTTTCTCCATTATTACTGCAATAAATAATATATTGCAAAAATATATTATAAACATCCAGTTTGCAGCATTTTTATTAAAAAATTAATATACCTACTATATACCTACTGCAATTAGGGACTGAATATTTATGTTTCTGTATGTTTTGATTAACTTATTTTTACATATAAATTAAATAAATTACGCTTAATAACATAAACATTTTCAGGGCAGTTTTCCAACTTTCATGTTTCACTGCTGAAAACATAAAAACAGTTTCAAGTTGTTAATGGTAATAATTCGTTTTGTGTCTTTATTTTACGCAAAACCAAAAAGAACATAAATGAAACACGCTTCTTTTAATGTTAGGGATAATGCGAACAAATTGACTAAAAGTGTACCCATAAATTGCAACAAATCTATATATTTTTTTAATTTACATTTTGACAAACGTCGAATTTTAGTAAGTGGGAAACGTTAATCAATAATATTACAATATTATCAAGCAAGAGTTAACATATTCTACATGCAATTGAAGTGGGTTTGTTACAATACATTGGAAAATCGTTTACGTATTCCATTTCCGAGGAAATTTATTGAGTGCTAAGACGTAAAATAAGGTTAATGCGTTTCGAGTGAAGATTTAACACAAGACCGATTGAGAAAACGCAATACTATTTTAACGAGAACTGTGCGCACCAGTCGAGAAAAAATCCACAGCACGAAACAAAATCAATCACTGGGAAGAAATATTAAAAAAATTCTTTGTCTAAATAAATATTCATCGAGTCAGCGCAAGTGAATTGGTTTATAATGGAGCGCTTCAACTTTCCCGCATTATCAATACGAAAAGGAAAAAAATGGGAAAAACTTCCTTTTCATATTCATTCAGCCCGATCTTTCCAACCTCCGTTTTTTTCTTTTTCTTCTTCTTCTTTTTTTGCGACCGAACGCGTCGTCGTTCGGCGCGCTCACGTCCTCGCAGCGAATTAATAAAATTGCGAATAAGATGATGATAATAGACGGATATTTGAACGCAATCTCGGCGTTGGCTATGCACGGCGCGTCGTGCAAAAAAAAATTTTATTGCGTAAATTAAAAAACTGATAACGAGCCGTACGCTGGAGAAATGTCGTGCGGCGCAGCTCGAAATCGTGATTATGTGCGGGCGCGCTGCTTTCAGTGCGTGCGTTTCACTTTATTGCGTTGATTGCAGGCCTCCTCTATTTATTAAATATCATGTAAAGGCACAATTCACTATATGCTAATTAATTTTAAAATTTTAATTGGACGGCGTGATGGCTTTGCAACGTTCTACCTTCCACACCTAACTTTTTACTCACAAGTCGATAAATAGTAGATTAATTCAACGCCTACTACTACATTTTCGCATGCTGTTTATTTATTAATATTATTAATTGATTGTGTAACAGGTAACTTTTTTGCTTTTTTCTTGTTACATTTTCTTAACCTGATGTACAAGTTTTATTGATCAATTGCATTTTGCTACATTTGCAAAGGTGACATTTTTTTATAATGCTTAATGCGCCCTAATTACTGCATTCCCACTTCACTTTTATGCGTAGGTCTTATTTTCACATTTCTTCAGTGGGAATGAATTTGCTGAAAAATGTGAAACATTAGTAAAAACGGTGCAGATTCAAAGTTTGTCAGATTATATTATAGCAAGTTGTAATTTTTTGGCCAAAAAATTGTTTTTTCTAAAATGATTCTTATAATTATTATATTTAGGTTTTGTATTTTTTATCAATTTTTCAACCCTTTTAGTTATTTCGCACCTTCCAACACTTTTTAGCCTTTTTGGCTCTTTAGGCTCTTTCAGCCGATATATCATAAATATATAACGATTAGGATTACTAATATCTGAAATAAAAACTACTCTAAAATTGATTAGTATGAAAAAAATGGATATCTATCTACATACGTTACTAAATTTTCATACAAACTTGTCGAATATTTTAAGTAAAACAGTAAAAAAATAAAAATATATAAATTCATTCATAAAAAACCAATTTACAAAAGTATACTGCACATAATTTCATTAAAATTTCCTAGTTTTAACGAATTTTATTTAAAATTTATCTACAGCCAAATAAAATTACTTGGCCACTTTTTTCCAATGTTGATTATTTAAGCTAGTAACGTTTTATCAAACTACGATTGCAAAATAGGTAAATATCTGTGATTTTTTTAATGAAAAAACTATTCTACAAAAGTCCAGATGCAACATTTTTTGAAAACTTGTCATAATTAAAATATTATATAACAACAATGATAGTCAGCAAAATAAATGTAATACGTCTATAATTTTTTTATACACTTTGTATACATAGAGTAGAATAAAAAATAGGATTTTAAAGTTAGTTTGCTATCAAACGCTTGTTTTGTTTTTGGTGAAAGGCAATTTGCCAAATTTCAATGTCAAATCGTCTACAAATTCAAACGTACAATCTCGATTATCCCAACCGATCACGATTGTCTGCCTCGAACAAAGTCACGAAAGTTGTAACTTGTCGGATGCAAAACAAACGTTTTGAATAAATGTTTATTTATTAAATAGATGAAACTAGAAACGTATTGAGTGCTGCGCCATTTCAGCATGCCAAATTTTGAAGCGGTTTTGGGCAATAATACTGCAAATATAGATGAAGGGAAAATTATGAAATGAAACTTTCCACCATGGAGATAGTGCAATAAAACCGGTGGTTTCGTGTTAATGTTTTCGGTAATGTCGGGCGATATCGCCGAAAAAATATGTTTAATAATCATTTCACGCGGCAATAAAATGTGCAATTTATGCACTAGAAAACTTTTCCCCGAATGGAAATTGAATTAGAAGGAAATTTGTCCTCATGCCGCACGCATCGTTGAGACAAAGATGCGCTTGTTGTATGCGAAATTGTTGTCGATTGAAGGGGGGAAATGCAAAAAGTGCTTATTGACAGTTATGATGTGAGGTTATAAATATTGTAGAAGCATTTTTTGATTACGTTGAGTGGTTTACTTTTTTTTATATTCAGGAGGAAAAAAACGTGGGGTGGATTTGTGTCGTTTAAATGTACTGGAAAAGTGCACATGTATATTGATGCTAAAAATACCTCACTTATTTCAAATGATAAAAATATTTTTTTATGATAAATTATGAAAATACTTTTTTCAGCGAGCAAAGGATTTTGCTCAAAAGTGCTTGATGAAAGCGTTGCCTTAATTTCGAATAAAAGTAAATTGCTGTATCAGGCAATAAACAGGAAAAATAAATATTTAAGAAAAATTTTAATAACTTTTTAACCATATATAATACCTACCCCACATTAAACGTAAGAAATATTTAAATAGCTTTTTCGTTTTAAAAATATATCAACATTTCGATTCCTGAAATTTTAGTTAACGCACAAGTGTTAATAATGAATTCTATTTATATCCCGGCAATTAGAAATGTATTTTTGCTTACAGGGATTAAGTTATTTGGCTGTCAACTCAAGTTATAATTGAGTACAGCAAAATTTAATCAATAAATACAGCCATTTGTTACGAAAAAAATGTGATAGAAATCTAAGCGCGCACGTTAGTAATATAAGAAACAAAAAAGTTTCTTTTTCTTGTGCTCGTTTATTTGTTTGTTTATTATTGTTGTTAGGGTGACGCTTATAAAAAAAACGGCATCTTGGAAAACTTTTTCGCTTTTTTTTCCGTATATTATGTGTATATCTCCATCACCTCCATTTTTCTAACGCTGGAAAGCTTAAGTTTTTTCACCGGGTGAGTGATATGAATATTTCAAAGTAAATTATGTTTGACGTACATACACATGGCGTACACGGTGTTTATAAGGCGAACTTTTTACCCGTCTTGTTTGAGAAAATATAACATATGACACACACCAAGCGCTTGTAAGACAAATTATGCATCTTTTGATTAGTTTAAACAAATGCGTAGTTTTTTTATGGACCGTAATTAATGGCGTGGTAAGCAGCTTTTACATGAAATATTTCGTAACGTTGTTGGGGTAGTTTTCAAGGTCCTCTTAGAAAAATTAATAAAAAGTTTTAATTAAAATTTAAAAAAATGATGCGACTCTTACGTTATTGGTGTAAAAAAGTATAAATAATTAGTCATTTCCATAAAATACTTAATATATTGTTTATTTTCATAAAAAAAATTTATAGAAAAATTACATTGAGCGCATGTTATCATGTTATTTATAAAATATAATTTACTTTTTACTACAAACAATTAAAGATAACAATCTGTAAATAAAGAATAGGGTGAATAAAATTTTAAATTGAATTTTTTTAATTATATTATGTGATTTTATTTATTTTGCCAAGTGCCGGCAGAATAATAAAATTAAAGCAGTTGCGATTTTACTATTTATCCAATTGAAGTGTGAGTTTATCGTGGTGGTAAAATAGAAATTTATAACTTTCTATTACGTCTATTTATAGATAAATTTGATTTGAGGTTTAAACTGTAATCGTAAAGAATATAAATCGAATTCTATGTGCTTTTGTTGTTGCCGAAGATAGAGAGAAATGCGCCGAGAGTGAAAAAAACGGAGGATATTTCGCATGCCACACACAGCTCCTAGCCAGCAATCCTCTTCAAATATTGGCCAGGATATTAGGACCTCTTTTTAAAAACCTTCAATCGCTTTGATTTTCTCCACGGCCATGCTATCCAAATACGCGTCGGCGCTCGTTTTTATTAGGCATAACGCGCGCATTATTTCGAACGTTATTTGCGGCGATGTTCTTTGCGATTCTTAAAGTAATCAGTTTGGTAAAGCAGGCACATTGTGTATGTATCTACGTGCGGAGGGATTAGAAGAGGTAAATCCGGGTTTATGTCGCACAAGGGACGTTGGATCTGTAAAGAGATCTCAACCACGGTAAGTGCCTTTCTAGGGGGTGCGTGACACGTAAGGATGTATGAACTAAATGCCATGCTCGTTGAGAAACTTAATCGATTTACAAATAATTTCTCTTTTTCTAACAAAAATAGATAAAGCTACATCACGTAGATATTCAATATTTAAACACCACCACATTCATTTTTATCAAAAAACAAATAAAAATATCATAATCCTTTTGAGGAATTTTAATATTTAATGTAAGAGTAATTCATTTTAACAAAAACAATTTACAAGTATATGTGAGATTTTAGATTATTTTACGCATATTTACTCTAAAAATGATTGCTTTTTACGAGTTTTTAACTTAGCAAATGCTTGTTTAACAGCTTTTTTAAATAAAACGTAGCTTTTTAAATACTGCATTTTTATTCGCAAAACATTTTTTATCAACCTTTTATTTACATAGATTAAAAATGATTTTGTCTAAACAATTTTATACATTCTCCGAGGTTTTTCACCTTTTGGTGGTGTGATCCAAATAGCGTAGGTGGTTAATTTTTTAGTTTGGCTTATGAACCTTTATTATCTTTATATTTTAATTCTTGTAAATAAGTATGCATGTAGGTTAATATTTACGTTTTTGCACATTAATTATTAAGACAGTAACAAATTGTAACGCAAAAAATGAATGTTTTTGCCAAGTAAATTAAGTGCTGTAGTTAGAGATAATTTATTCAATATTTAGTAAACAGCATGTATTTTAAGTAAAATTGTCTATTAATGTACTATTTCATTTGCATAATTACGAAACTTAAGACACCATCTGTAAAGCCACTATAGTTGTATAATATTCTATTAAAGGATCAAAAATATGAAAAAGCGTGGTGCGGTTGTATATTTTTTCCCAGCAAGCTTAAACTTGTTGTTCGTGCAAGAATGTCTTTGATTTGTTGAAATTGTTTTGTTGAAAATTAAATTCCTTTTACTTTAAAAAATATCTCTCCCATTGTGTGAAATTCAATTGTTGATTTTAAAGTTGCAAAAATATTTAATATAGCGCGCTATTCATTTTGAATGTACGATAAACAACCGAGGATTAATTGTATTGTTAAATTAAAATTCCTTACATTAAACAAAACAAAACAGTGCTTTTAATAATAAAATTCACAAACTACAATACATACCTAATAGTTTTTTTATTAGTACTCCTAATTCAATTTATGAATATGAGTAGCGCGCGGCAATTAAAAATGCGTTTTCATTAGACGTAGACTTCCACATCGAGCCTACGTTTAATAAATCAATCAACATTTATAATTAATAACGTTCAGCTCTAGTTATATCACATATAAATTTGTAAGCATACACATAATTTCATGTTCAAATAACACGTATATTAAATTTATTAATATCCTTGAAGCAACGAATATAATAATAAGTAAAATGGTGAAGGTGCCAGGTACGTATGTGCATTCATGTTGGTGCCATATGTTATTTTCTAATACGTTTACATCGAATGTGTATGGGAAGTATTTTAATTTAATTAGCAATATATTAATAGATTTAGTTAAACATAATATCAAACTTGATAGAGACTAATTGAAAACTCCCACTTTAATATACACACATACGCACTATTTATTAAATCGAGAAACTTTACTTGATCTCGCATTGATTAATATTAGTTATCTTTGGAACTTCTTAGTATAGTTTAATTAAGTGCTAAAAAAGATGTTACGAAATCAATTCTGTTAAAGCTGACAGATTCATCAAAATTCCTCTGCAAAACCACAAGAAAATCTTATATCCTTGACAAAAATATATCTCCACTTTTACTTTGTAAATTTAATTACGCAAATTCCCTTTAAAATATCATATTTAATAATAAATATATATAGGTAACATGTCTATCAATATCTATTTTTTGTGATAAGTTAAAAATGTATTTAGGTATGCAATAATTTGATAAAAATTGAAAATTATTGTGCATTTATGAAAATCACTCAATAAAATGTATTTGAGTCATGTGAGAATTTCTCTTAGGTAACAATAAGGCTTAAAAGTGGTGTCGGTTTTCGTATGTAGCCGTGTATATTAAAAGGAAAATATAGTTTGCGGCGTATGGAAATTTGTAACAGTCCATAGTGATGGATAGAGGGTGCAATTGCAGGTACTTAAAACGAATTTACTGTAGCACTTTTCGCAATTTATGTGCGAAAATGGTGTATGTAGTATATGTTAATGAAATCGATCTACTTCCCTTAAAATAATAGTTTATTAAAACATGAAATTAGATTAAATTCGGCCGCGTGTAGCGCAAACAAAGCCGAAATCGTATGCGAAAGGAACGAGCGAAGGGAAATTGAAGCAATATTGATGGCTTCCCCTACAATGCGAAAGAAAGCGAAATGAAATTAGGAATCATTTCCGCGAATGCAAAAAAGCGACGTTGATATTTTTTTCGTAGTTAAGTAACTTTCCAACTTCAATCGACAGAAATTGATTCAGAAAAATTATCGAATTATGAAAGTTTGAAAATGTTTTTGAAAGCAGAAGAATTTCTGGTTGGTTACGTAAAATTTTAACTGAAACAAACATTGAAAATTTAATGATGAGATTGCAACGTAGGAAGACGAAAATTGAATTTTTATATATTTCTTTTTTTTTCTTTGTATGTGTGCGGGAAAAATAATGAATAAACTCATATATGATTTTTATTGCTCGCCGCAGACGTTCGTTCCCATTCACGAACTAAATGATGTTGTTGAAAATATTCCGCTATGTATTTATTCGATTTCTTTCAAATAAAATAATAAATTATCGCAATGATACAAAAAATGTTTACGCAAAAATGATTCCAATAATAAAAATGCGTAATTTAAATTAATCCGGCTCTGGCCTGGCCAAGCAAAAAAACTTAATTAATAACCGTTGACACAACAGAAACGCTTCCAATTGATATTTGTCACGTCGTTGCGAAAAAAGCGATGCAACACAAATTTTTGATAAGAGAGAGAGTATTTTCATATTGATATTCTGTATATGAATGTTGGATAAACGTGACGAGAGGGGTAACAGCTCAATCCCAGCATCCCCGACTGCATTAAAATACGTGTCAGGGTACGTGAAACTTGATTATTTGATAGGCACTATCGCCTTCATTTCCATCTTGAATATAAAGCGAACTTTTCAAATAACTTAGCGCTAATGCTGTTACACATACGATGCATGTATATTTAATCAGACTCAATAACATATGTATACATCTACGAATTTATGTTAACTGAATGTACGAATATATTGCTAATTTAATTAAATTATCCAATGTTTAAATAGTAACAATTTGTAAGAGGTTTAATGTATATGTACATCATACAACAATATATCAACGTGATGGTGAAACACTGCCAATCAAAAAATGTTTATAAAAAAATATATAGGGCGTTCCAAAACACGTCAGCTATTTTGAAAACTTACTAGTGTTACTGTTTTTTTTCCAACATCAATGCATTAACATAATTCATAAAATGATAGCAACATCCAAGTTGAAAAAATTGCACCAAGTCTTAGTGAAACAAGTAATGTAGCGTTTTATATGAAGGTTTGCAACTAAATTCTCGCAGTTTTTAGAGCAAAATTTCCTAAGAAAACGCTGTGAGCTTAGTAGTCAAGCTAATACAACTCAATGTATGGTTTAGATGTTATCATTTACATAACAAAGGATGATTTAAAATTCTGCCCTTCCACATAAATGTACTCATAACACCTACCGGCGACAAATTGGCCAACATATTTGTATCATTTTAAGTATGCTAAAATTATCGTTGGTAACTGTTACTTTATTTCTTCCATTCGCGAGTTTTGCGTTACTTAACATTTTTGAATGTCATTTGTACTCGACGTTTCCAAGCTTTCAGCTGTAAATTGCCAAATAAAATCTATTAATTTTTAATTTGGGCATAAATGAATTATAAATAATACTACCTAAGAGAATTACAATAAAAAGCGAAGTGTGACATGTTGAAAATGTATTTAATACACACATTTCCATCATTGTGATATGAATATTTGAATATCTTTTTTTTGCAACTTTCACTCGCCGAATGCTTATCTAATAATAATAACTTTATTATTATAAATATGTGTAGTTAAGTAGTATATGGCGGGCGTACTACATTCTAGGCATGTTTTAAAATAATTATGTTATTAACATAAAAGGATTAGCGTTTTCAGGATGATGATACTAAAAATTATTATAAAGCTTTGTGTTATGAAAGGTTGAAATAATATTTGAAGGTTTACAAAAGGATTTTGCAAAGGAATAAATTGAAATTTAAAATCGGTTTGTTTTGTCCCTTTTACATCTAATTTATTTCAATCACATTTATCTAAACTTTATTATTGCAGGCTATTGTTTCACTCTACATTATTTTATTTTTGTAATTTTATTGCGATTTTATGTCGTAATATAATTAATTACTTTTCCAGTTATGGCCCGTTTTGAAAACTTTCTTCGTTATGTAAAAAAATAAAAAACATTAAAAGTTTCTGTGCGCATTGAACAATTGATATTTCATAAAAATTTGAAAAAAAAATGATTAAATAATAAGTAAATAAAACAGCACAAAGCGATTTAGTAAAATTAGCAAAAACTTTTTTCATCGTCCTACAATTTTAAATACAAACAACTACCACCAAAAGTAAGTAGTGTGGAAATGTAACAGCATTTTGATGGTAAAAAAAATATTTGGAAAATAAAGTTGAGTAAATATAAATTAACTATTGTTGAAGAAAACAAAAAATGATATAAAGGCACTTGTTTTGATTTATATTGCGATGCGTACTTTTTGAAATGAAATTTTTTCATTGTTGTTTAGATGTAAATAATGTTTTGTAATTTAAATTAGACACTATGCGCGAGTGAGAGGAAAGTTTTTACAAGAGAAAATCTGTGCGAGCGTTGACGGTCGAAATGAGATTTTCTCCGCTTTATATTATTCAGAAGCCACATCTGTATGAGAAGTCCATGTGCTATTTATTCTGGCCAGAGATCAGCCCTTCACATCCTTTTCGCATTCACCGACGCCCAAATTGCTTCTTTTCGATTTTCCACCTAGACTTTTATGCTACCTCTAAAACTCCATCAATGCTATTAATGCTTTATGATAAAGATCGCCGCGCAACGCTTTTCCAACATTTATTTTATTCGGCCGGGGATCAATTACAAAAATTTGTCAATTACAAAATAGAACAACATGCTTCGCTTGATAAATTTTTCACACAGCCACTCTTTACGATTTATGAAAATGGGCGCGGGCGTACATGCCAGTATCATGATTGATTCGAACAATAAATAATCAGTCTATATATTGTGTATAAAATAGAATCATTATTGAAAGCATGACCGATTTAAAATCAAATAAAATTAAGCTCAGTACACGTACATGCCGGAAAAATATGATATTCAATTCGTCAAACCAATAAGCAGATGCCTTATCACAATTTGCCATAGCAACTACTATACATAGTTTCCTAGGGTAATTGTTAATTTAAGTTTGACTTTGCCTAATTAAGAATGCAAAATTTGATTTAGATTAATGAAATACCGACTAATCATTCATTTCCCCGATAATGCTATTAATGTTTGTTAAACAGAAGAAAAATCGTTTGATTTATGCATAAAATTCGCTTCATAATTACAAAGTTACTTGTTGTTAGTTGCATTAATCAAAAATTAATTATAATTTTATAAGAGGATTTTGGTCATTAAGAGCGTCTTTAATAAAATTTGTTTTATTACATGCCGTAGATTTTAATTAAATCATATTTAATTCTTAATAACTTCCTCTGCATTACTACAATACTAGTAATTGTTATTATATTGGCTTCCAGATGCAACACGCATCTGTCAATTTGAATCAATTCGCATTCGCCATCTAGATTAGCTTAAATAAAAAACAATTGCACGTAAATGAGTTATGTATGTCACATACGCATTTTCACATATTCAGTAATGTCTATAAACAATTATTTATACATTTTTAAATCAATAAATAGCATATTATTACGTAAACATACCAAACAATACATTCTGTAATCGTAATGTTTATTGTCGACGTTTAAATTTACTTCATATTTTATTGTATAATAATGCTTTTTAAACAGATGATACGATATTATTAATGATAAAAATAACGCGCAATTAATCAAGAAAACTGCGTCAAAAAATTCCCTAATTTACAAGTTAACAGCGATAAAAAAAACGGCAAAATAATATTTGTTCAAGTACTTACATTAATGTAACGCTGCTGCGGACATTTTTCTCCCCTATTTCCAACATATAACCTGAAAGCAACTGAAACCATTGTCTTTAAACCTACAGAAAGCAATAATACAATAACAATTGTTGTACAGTATATTAAAGCATCTATAAGATGTGCCGAAATTTCTTAATGTATTTTTTTATTTTTAGGGATATACGGGTATTCATCTTAATTATCCTTTTTAACGTTATTGGTGTTTTATGTTTTCAGATGTACTAAGAAATAAATAAGGAGGAATTTAATGAATTTTTGCGTCATAATTAGTCATGTCATCAATTTTATTTTTAAGCACGTTATAAACAAGAACATTTTTGCACTTGCTTAGGTATATATTAAAATGTATAATACATATCAATCAAAATTATTTATTAACTCATCTAGTTGATTTTACTATAATAGATTGTCTTTATTGCTTAAATTATTGGCAGTATTATCTTTATATGTCAAAATTAGTATTCTATGTGTATAGTCATTAGCTTGTTTATTTATCGTAATAATGGAAACGCAAAAAAAACAGTGGTTCTCCAGTGACACAAACGGTAAAAGGTTAATTTTTAGAATAATTATATATTACATAAATACTTATCTTTATCGTAGCAACCACACTCTGAAACACAATGAATTTTTTTAGTTAGTAATCATGTGCATTATTGAAATTTAACGGTACGATTCAAAATTATTTATTAATTCATCTAGCTGATTTTCCTAGACTGCCTTTATTACCGAAATTATTGGCAGTATTATCTTCGTGTGCCAAAATTAGTTGTACATGTATTCTGTTTGCATAGTCATTAACTTGTTAATTAATTGTAATATAGAGAAGCAAAAATATGAGTAAATCAACTTTGCGACACACAGTAGACTTATATCGTAAACGGTTAATTTTCAGATTAGTTATATAAATTAATATTTTTCTTTCGCGTATAAAACACACTCTGAAATAAAATGAAATCTTTCACACAGTAATTATAAGAATTATATGAATTTAAAGTTACGATTTAAAAGGAATAAGTTACTACAATAGTTTATAGATAGAGTATAGATTAATTTTTGGTTTGGTATTAATCACGAATGAAGTCCTAAGTTTTTACCATTATTGTAAGTAATAACATAATTGAAATACAAAAATATATATACCTAACGATGTATTATAGTTGGCTAGAGAATTTGTAGTTAATTAAGTAAGACAACAAACAAACTTCTTAATCTTCCTAATCAAATTAATTATCTATAAATGTGCAATGCAGCAACACACAATAATAGAATCAATTCCAATATTAGGTTGCTACAGGCGGTTTCTTGAAACATGACACAACACATACCTAATAGTTGTTTTGTAATCGGACAGATCGGTTTGAATCATCCTGTACATTCTAGAGTTGAATTAATTAGAGCAGTTTATAAGTACAATAAAAATTACCATGCTAATTAAAGGATAATTTATTACTGATGTAACATAAGACCGTGAATTTATCACAACGACCAGCTATTTAATAAATTATAAAAAGCATGCACTCACTTAATAATTTTCATTGATTAAATGCGATTAATTTTTTATGTTTTAATTTTGGTGGAATTAATGTTTCCGCAGGCATAATAAATCTTGGTAAACAATTAAGTAAATGTACCTGATAAGAAATGCAATAAATAAAACAAGAACAAGAGAAAAAAAAACACATTCTGCGGTTTGTTAGTTGCTACATAAATACATACAAAAATTTTCTAGGGTTGCGTTATTTAAAGGACGCTCCCTCGAGTTGAATTCGCAATAGTTAACGCACAATGGGATGCTAATAGGGAGACAAATGCGATGGTGGATGTGGATGGGTGTGTGCCTTAACAGGAAAATGTATGGGGCTATAAAGCGACAGATGTGGTTGCGGAATGTGCGTCTAATCCGAAAAGGGAGATATTCCGCAGCCACTTATTTATGCATAATTTGTTAATTGCAATATTTTTCGATTCTTTTTCAATTTGGGGGTGCAGCGTTGACGATAAATCAACTTAACAACCAATCGAATTCACTTTTACATCAAATTTTCTCTTCGTTAAAAGTGATCGTTTGCGAGTTTTACTAGTTTTTATGGAAGACTGCTCCATATGTTATCTAACACATCAAATCCGTTTTATAAAAAATATATTGAGCAAACTGATAGTAGAAAAATGTTCCCGTCCTAATTAAATGAACATTAATATATTTTAATTAAACTATTTTTGTCCCGGTCATAAAACATTCGCTAATAAAAAATAATAAATGGTACTATTTATTAACACATAAACGTTACGGCATATGTAAAACCACCACACCGTACTATAAAAACTATTTCGATTTTTGATGGTTAATAAATTAATTCTTTTACAACTACCCAATGTGTATTACGCCATAAATATTCAATATGTATTAACTTATTAATTTATAAATAATTAAATACTGCACTCAAATAAGTGTTTCATATTATAAAAACAATTGCTATTTTATATAAGTGTTTTTGAGGACAAAAAATGTAAAATAAAATATTATAAAATATTGCCAATAACAATTTGATTATTGAAATGAAGTTTGTAGGATGGCTTTGTTAATAAAATAGAATTATACGTTGAATTAGCCGTCAAAAGACATTAATTGTAAGGTATTTTTTGTCTCTTCCATGGATGGGACATTGTCACACGTAGGCGTGCGTAGGCCGCGTACAACTCGCTGGAGAAGTGATGATGTCCGATTATATTTCTAACATTATCATTTTTTTAGTCAAAAGAAATTACATCCTCTGTTCCAAAATAAGTGAGCCTTTTCAGTTTTACTTATAAATTATTAAACTTAGAAGGAATTTGTTATCAGAAACATAATGTACTGGACTAATGAACGCAAAATGATCATATTACATGTTTCTTTTTATAATAATTGTTAGTAATAATAATGTTTTAGATAGAAAAAGGTAAGAAACCATCCTAAAATTGCTAAATTATTACTTGACTGTGCCATTGTATTTAAATTGTTTATAAAAACG